>RSEH01000091.1:0-158985 GCA_006503475.1 Stentor roeselii | reverse complement strand
TTAGGATAGATGAGATATTGATTGAATTGTGGAAATATCTCAAGAAATGATTTTTATTATAAATATGAAATAATATAACGATATTATCAGGAATAGTAACGTGTTTAATGCAGCTAAAATCACGATAATAATTTTCAAAAAATCAAAACAACATTAACCCAAATCCCAATAATCCAATTCCATCCTCTATAATTAATGAATTTTTCTCTTTATGACAATTTCAGTCTCAACGAAAAAATTCGTTTACAAGCGAGATCCATAAACTTAGCCCCTGAAAACATATCCCCAATCAAAAACTCTTCATTTTCAGTCCATGCGCGCAAACCAATAAAAACTCTTCCAGACACGCCTGAGCAGTTTCTCAGGTCCGGGTCTCTAACAAACAAATCAAAAAACTCTTTCAATTCCAACTCAAAGAACTTCAGCCTCTTTGAAAGCCCAAAAACAGTTTCTTCCTTCGCCGAGTCAGTCGACCACTCATTCGAGTTGAAAAAGCTTGAAAACATTCTGAAATCTAAAGAAAAACGATTATCTGAACAAGAACTTCTTCTAAAAATCGAAAAAGAAGAGTTTTTAAGGGAAAAAGACCTGATTTCTTCGAAGTTTCAAAGTAAAAAATTGAGGATTACCCAGATGAAAGAAGAAATGAGGGAAGAACGTGAGTATTTGAATAGAAAAATCAATGAACTTGACATGAAATTCATCGAAGTCAAGGAAATGATCATCGCTTATGAGGCGAACAAGGAAACGATAAGGAACAACATCAGAAATGAACTGATAAAAGACTTAAATAAACAAAAAATCGACTCTTCAGATAACAGAAGAAAGAAAAAAAGTAATCATCAAAGCTTCGGCGAGGAAAGTGACTTTGAGTTCGTTAAAATCAACAGACTTAAAATTGCTTTAGGAGAACAGGAAAGTTTAATGTCTCGTAAAGAAGAAGCTTTTGAAGCTAAGTTGGAGGAAATCAAGAAACTCGAAAGAACTTATCTTGAAAAAATTGAAGTTCTTCAAAACAAAGAAACGATTTCAGAGAACTACTTGGAAGTTATTGAAAATTTGCAGAGTGAGTTAGAGTTTTTCAGGGAAAAATGCTTGAACCTTGAGAAAGAACTGAAAATTCATGAAAATTTAGCTGTTGAAAAAAATGATAGAAAAGATGAAGAGTTTCAAGTAAAAGTTAAACAACTGACAGTGCAACAAGGTCAGATGACTAGTCAATCCTTAGAAATAGCGAAAGAATTGCAAAAGTTGTCAGTTAAAGAACAAGAACTCAATCAGATTTCTCAGTTACTTGATAAAAAATCAGCTGATTTGAAACAACAAGAATACAAATTGAATGAAAAAGACATCAGATTGAATGAAAAAGAACACAAATTGAATGAAATGGAAAGTAAATTAACTGAAAAAAATACCTTTTTAAATGAAAAGGACTGCAAATTAACCAAAAAAGAAAAAAAACTAAATGAAAAAACTGAAGAACTCGAAAAAGCCGCTGCATTACTCAGTACTTTAAGTGAAGAACTCGAGATCCAAAAGAAATCCCAGGAAATCGAGCAAGAAAACATCCAATCAGCTTTACTCAAGCTAAAAAAAATCGCTGAAAAACAAGAAGAAAGAGAAAATTTGATAAAAATCAAAGAAGAAAAGTTCAAATTCTAAGATAATTAACTGAATTTACTTAGTTTTAAGAATAACTCGGCTGTAAAGCTGTTCCGATATTCAGGTGAATAAGTCGTGAGTAGTTGTCCCAAGTCGTCAAAGTGAACCTGGCTAGTTTCAATAGAGCTTTGAACAATGTGATACCCTTGCACAGAGACCTCAACTTCAAAGTAAAAGTTTTCCAGGGTGTTAACTTTGACGATATTATTTTCAACAGTCAATCCTTTAGTATGCTTGATGAACTCTTGAACCTCTTCAGAGATATTCATGATTTATATTCTTAAAAATCAAAAAGGGTTTAAAGAGTTAAATGAGAAAAGAATAAGTTTTAATTCTAATCAGTTTTTATCTTGTCACTACCTCGGCGAGACTACTTTCGTGTTACTCGGCAACATGGTAGTGATAATTTCTTTGGTATACCTAAGTCTTTTAGATAACTCTTTATTCCCACAGTCCAATGCATTAATTAAGCCCGAACTGATGATTTCTCCATGTTTATTGACATAAACCACATACTTAGTATCACTGCAAAGCATCAGTTCAGACTTATCCTGAAAATAAACCTGCACAATCTTAGTACTAAGTCTAAAAATAACAGCATGACTAGTAACCATCCATTTCTTCACATAAGGAAAAGGATTCATCGATTCACCAAAGCCATCTTCAGTCTTCAAGCATTTCTTAAAATGCAGTAAAAGTTTAACCTTTTTACTTAAATCCTGAGGATAATCCAAGAAATCATATTCATGGAAATTATCTTCATTAAAGTTCTTCGCCATATACTGAAAAACCTTCCCATCATTCCCCGCCATGATTTTCGACGAGTCATTATAATAAACTCCATAAAATCCATTAGAAAACATGAAGGCGAGTCCATATTTACTGCTGCAATCAATCCATTTCTTCAACCAGATCCTGGGACCACCGAAGGTGGTCACATATTGACTGACTGTCGGATTTTTATTCAAGTTTGAAATATGCGAGTCGCCGTTTCGGTCGCCGGAGGCGGCCCTGGCGTCTTCTTTCTTTGTAGGAGACTTTGGCTCTTCTTTGACATGTGAAAGAGACCTGGGCATCTTGGGCTTGGGAATGACTTCTCGTCCTCTGGACAATGGGCGAAGTGCAGGTTTTTCAAATTGTCTTGTGTAGGTCGTGCTCGGGGGGACTGCCAAGGTGCTTGAAGGAAGAAACTTGGGGAAAGTGTTTTTAGTGAAAAACTCATGTTCTTCTATTTGAGAAAGAGTTAAGCGTGAAGAAGGGTCACTGACTAGAACTTTTTCTATCAAGTTTCTGGCTTCGGAAGAAAGAGTCACATGGTCGGGGAAGGTGTAAGCGTTCATCTTTATTCTTCGATATGTTGTTTTCACGTCGTTTGTCTCGAAAGGAGGCTTTCCTATTAGCATTGTGTACATCAGGACTCCGAAACTCCAGATGTCTACCTCGTATGAATGACCTGATTTGCCTTCGAGGATCTCTGGGGCGATGTAGTTGGGAGTTCCGCATATTGTTCTTTTCTTTTCACCTTCGAATTCTATCTTCGCTGCTAGGCCGAAGTCGCCCATTTTTATTTCCATCTTGTCACTTAGGAAGATGTTTCCTAGCTTTATGTCTCGGTGGATCACTCGATGGGCGTGAAGGTACTTCAGTGAGTTTATTATTTGAGTTAGGTAACATTGAACTTCTAGCTCTGTTAAACGTTTTCTTCTTCGCATTAAGTCGTTTAGGGTCTGGTTTGTGCAGAGTTCTAGTAATATATAAACATTTTCAGTGTCTTCGAAAAATCCTTCAAATTTCACGATGTTTGTGTGGTGAAGGGACTTGTGGATTTTTATCTCGGACATGAACTTTTGACGAGCCCTGGCCTTAGAAATCGCAGATTTCTCCATGACTTTTATTGCGAATAGCTGCTTCGATTCTGTATTCACAGCTTCAAAAACCTTAGCAAATCCTCCTTTTCCCAATAGTCTCCCTTTAGTGTACTTGCGGACTGAAGTTTCTCCTCCAGGCTTTGTGAATTTTTCTTCAATAAGCTGCGCATCGTCGTGCCTTGATATCATTACATAGTTCATGATAATTTATAGCTTGAAACGAAGTTTAATGGTTTGTATACAAAAATATGAAGTAAAGGTTTTAAGATTATTACAATATTTTTTTATCAAGAGTTTGGATTGAAAAGATTTTTGCTTTTTGTTTATTGAGTCAGTGATATAGCAGGGAAGGCTGAATTTTTAAATAGTTGCAATTAAGGGATTGAAGGATTAGTTCCATATTGTTTATTAATTTAGAGGAAGTGAAAGGAGTGGATTTTGAGATAGTTATTAGTTTAGGAGGAAAATGATTGAAAGTTTTAAAATCATGAAAAATTTTAAATTGCTTCGATATTGACTTGAATCTGGTTTCATCCTAGATCTAAAATCTTTTCATAAAATTGACAATTTATCTTCTAATTTTCCGAAACTATAAAAAATCACCCAAGAAAAATCATTTCATTTTTCCTTATTAATCTACAAATAAACCATTCAAAATCTATCCTAATCTATTACTCCTTATAAGCAAGAATGAACAAATAATCAGTACCAACTGGAACTCCTTCTTTTCTTATCAGTTCATTAAGAACCTTATCCAAATAAGCACTAATCTCTTGCTTCTTGTCAGAGTCCTGCTCAGCGATGCTGGGCTCTTGCAAGTAAAAGTTCTTTAATTCTTCGATATCATCACTGGCGTAGTAGACATTCTCGTAAAACTTGTAAAGTCGACTGAAACCTGCAGCTTCGAACATGCTGGTCAAAAGTCGCACGTCTTTCAGCTCTCGTCTGAACTTTAGACCTGAAGAAATTTTGAACTTTGTTTTTACCTTTTCGAGGATGAAGCGGTATGAATCTGATTCTCGCTTTCCCGTTATTGATGCGGAAAGAAGACCTTTTGGTTGAAGGACTCTGTAGGCTTCTTGCAGGATTTTCTTGGTTGTGTCTAGTTCTTCGATTGTGGCCAAGGCTATAAACCGATCAAAAGACTCACCTGAAAACGGTAAAGCACTCGGCAAGCAGTTGATAATTTCAGTATTCGGCAAGTTCCTACTTCTAGCAACTTTAAGAAAGCACTCAATATGATCAGTAAGAACATAAGTAGAACTAGGTGCCAAGTGCGGAATAAGTACAGAAGCCCCAGCTCCAGTGCCGCCTCCAATTTCAAGAACCTTCTTGGCCTTATCCAGTCGAAGAAAAGGAGCCAATGTTTTATAAGCTTTCAACGAAAGCTGGGTGTTCATGATGTTATACCACGGCAGGCCTCTTTCCCAGTATTGTTCTAGATTCTCTATGTCGCTTTTCGTCGACACAGAAGCCGAGGCTGATGAAAAAAAGCGAAGGACTGACGATCTTGTGATCATTATTTCCCGAATATGGCGAAAAACAACAGAAGAAAAGATTTGATTAAAAAAGTGTTTAAATTGTAAGTTTTAATAAAAATTTAGAAAATTTTCAGAGATTATTTAAAAATTTAGATTTTTTTCAATGATTTTCTGGATTTTTTACTTTGACTTTAGAGTTAAAAAGAGAAATGGAGGGAAATCTAGGTGAAGAGGAGATATTTTTAGAGAATTCGGGGAAAAAGGTGACTGTTGATGGAGTGTCGCAGGATCTGGTGACTGATTCGCAAAAGGTGAAGGTTAAAGAAGTTAAAAGCTCTTTTCCTTTTCCTTTTCAAAGGGTTAGAAAGCTGATGAACTCTGTTTGTGAAGACAGCGTCCGAAGTGACGGGGTCCAAACGATGATGGACGCGACAGTAATAAAAAAATAGGAGCTTTTTATTCAAGAACTCAGTGAAAAAATCTATAGTTTCTCGAAATCGAAGAATAGAAAAACTATGGTTTTTAGTGATGTTGTTGATGCGATCAACCTTCATGAAAACCTCGCTTTTTTGAGAGATTCTGGGATTTTTAATGAAATCGTTGCAAGTCCAACTAAAAAATCAAAGAAATCGAGCAATTCAGCTGAAATAAAATAATTATCAGTCATAACTCGGATTTTTTTCTTATCTTCTCAGAAAGGGTTACTTGTTGAGGAAGGTCTTGTGAGACTGAAGAAGGCATCCCTTCTTTTATCAAGTGGCCGATGTACTCGAGTCTTGGAATTTTTCCGTTTTTGAAGAAAAATGCTTCTGGATTCGTGATTCTTTCTAAACAGTAGGTAAACTTTTCTTGAATGAACTTTGAAATGAATGATTCTTTCTCGAGGTCTGGGGTGTTGGAGAGGTGAGTTTGGATTTCAGAGGTTTTTAACTCGACTAATTTCTCTGCAAGGGTTAAACATGCTTCTTCTCTTGTAAAGGATTGAGCTGAAGAGCTGAGTAAAAAGAAAAGCCAAATCATGTAAATAATTAAATAAAAGAGAAAATTATTGAAAAAGATTGATAAACTGAAATACTTTTTTAGTGTTTTTTTAAAATATAGTAAAAATCTTGATTTTCTAGTATTCATTATAATAAACCTTATAATTAATAATAACTCTAATGTCCCTCATCAAACTCGCTTCCTTTGCAGCTCTGAGTTCTTTTTCATTTGTAAGCTCCTCAGACGAGTCAGTAAGTGCAGCTAAAATCGCATCATGTCACATCGAAGGCAATGGAATCAGTGGAGATTTCGAGTTTTACACAGAAAGATATGTTGGCTTCACTTATATCCTTGGAAAAGTTTTTAATCTTGTCAAGTCTCATCGACATGACGTGCAAATCGTCGAGAATATTGACGAGAATGGAAAAAATTATGTTATCTTCGACCCTGATGGCAAAAATGACAGCTGGCCTTGGGATAAAAATAGAAAAGTTGGAAATATTGGAAGTGTCTTGGCTGATGAGTATGGAATCGGACGCTTTGAACTTGTTGATCAGTCAATTCGCTTTGAAGGGGATAAGAGTGTTGTTTATAAAAAAATAGCTTTGTTTGAAAATACTCATGATTTTATGCAAGTCAAAGATGGGAATAAGGAACTTGTTGGAAGGGGAAAGATTTTAGCGAGTGGGGTTATTTTACCGGTATCTCATTAACTAGTTTGTAGAAAGGTTGATATTAAATCCTCGATAAGCGAGTCTTTCTTATATTCAAATCTTCCCAAATAATATTCTTAATCCAAGAATGGAAATCGACCTTCCAGCATACGAAGACATTTACGACTTCAACGAGGCAGACCTATTATTCTACCAGTCTAAAATAACATCTTGTTTCAAATCAAATCAACCCCTTTCCGAGAAATTCCAAAGAAAAGGCCAAAAAATATTAGAACTAATCCAAATCGAGTTAGAAGAGCGAATCGCAGTAAACCAAATAACTTCATTCTGCGCAAAAGAACTTGATTCCGAACTGTACAAAGAAGTCTTTTCCGATGAAATCTCTCAGCTTTCAACTGAAATCAGAGACTCAGAAGAACTTTCTCAAGCCCCAAGTGAGTCAAAAGAAGAATCCGTATCAGAAAAAGTCTGGAACTTAAGAAAAACAAAAAAAAACTACAAAGATTTCGTGAGAAATACCTTAAAAAACACCCAGCAAAGTGTAGGACTTGTCATTGGAGGAAGCAGTGTTCCTGTCAAAGTCCTTCCGAAAGTAGATGAAAAAACAAGTAATGAAAAAAATAAGGATTTCAAAAACTATGAAAAAATTAAAGAAGTTAAAACAAAACCTTTGAAAATACAGGAGACGAAAAAAATACCTGATAAAAAAAATGAACAGAGACAAGTTTTGAGAAATCCGACGAAAGTTGATGAAAAATATGGAAAAAAAAACGTTTCTGGAAAAGTTATTGAGGAGAAAAGTACCAGGAGGAATGAAATTAAAGATGGGAAAGAAAAAGGGAAAGTGCAGTCTTTGACTACGGAAAAAAATGCACCTGGAAAGAAAAATTTGAAAGAAGAGGTCAAGGTTATAGAAAAAAATGGAGGGGAAAAGGAAAAAGGTTCAAAAATTGAAGAGGAAAAAAGTGCAACAGGTATAATAATAACTGAGAGTCGACCTATTGAGATTAATGACCTAGCTGGGAAGATTGAGGTCAGAGAAACTGAATCATCTGAAAATCAAACTATTTATAACCAAATTCAGGAAAAGTACGAAAATTTCACAAAAGATGAAAAAGATTCCCTTGATAGAAATGAAAAATCTTATAACCTTGCTTCTCCTAAGTCACTCGAAGATAAGTACCGAATTGAAATAACTGAAAAAACCACTGACAGTTTTCAAGCCTCTGAAAAATCAAAGAATTCAGAGCCAGAAACCCCGAATTTCACATCCAAATACTTTACCTCAAACAAAGAAACCGAATTCCTTGATCAATCTAACACCCTTGTCCTAAATTCAATTCAAAATCCAATAAAATCTAAAAAAACCGACTCAACCTTGATCCAAAAATATTTAGAACCAGAAATCCCTTCACTAAACCCCTCAACCCACTTTCCAGAGTGTTTCCTAGCAGATTCAAAACCCGAAACTTCATCTAAACCTGAATCCGACTCGAAAAAACTGTTAAAACCCTCAGAATTCCCCGAAGTTCCTTCAAACCAATTATCAGAAACCCTCTCAAATCCAAGTCTCGACCCTAGCAAGTCCTCTAAACGAGAAGAACCCGATGACCACATCTCCAAATCAAGTTCAAGCGAGTCCCTAGAAGCTATCGAGAATGTTTCCCAAACAAAAGACTCTCCTTACATCCGTAAAACAGCTCCTAACTTCGAGAGCTACAAGCCAGACGAGGCAGGTTTAGCCGATTTGAAAGCCCTGAAGCAAAAAATCCTGGCATCGAAACTTCAGCCGAAAGAAGTTCTTTCCTCAAACCCAGAGCCTTCAGAAGTTTTAGACCCGAAGGACCCTGACCTAAAAGACCTAAAAGACTTAAAAGACCTAAAAGACTTAAAAGACCCTCCAACCCAACAATCAAAGCCAGATCCTTCAAAGTCAAAACTTCCATCAAAGGTAAAAAAACCCTCGGAGCAATTCACCGACTACTCACCTTATTACTCCTCCTTCTTCGAGATCTTCGCAGGGTCTTCAGTGAACAAAGACTTCTCAGCCCTTCAGACCCTTCGAGACTGTCTCACAACTTTCAAAGAATTCGTAGCCTTGATCGACTCTCCCGAGTTTGAAGTGCACAAAAAGTTCAAGTTAACTTTGGCACCTTTAGAAATAAACCCAAGAGACTTAGTTCGTGGAGAAGAGAATTTTCCAGTCTTTCCAAGTGAAAAAGAAATGTATTATCGAGTGGTCAAGGCCCGTCCTGAGGTTTACGACATTGTGAGCAGAGGCCTTAACAAGAAAAAAGCCTGGAGCGAGTTGCCTCATGGAATGAACTTGCGAATGTCTTGGAATTTGATGTGGACCTGGTCAAAGCCAAGTCTTGACTTTAGCAAGTTGTTAGTCTGGCAACAAGTGAACCACTTTCCAGAAACTAAGAATTTTTCAAGGAAAGACATGTTGAAGAGAAATATTGAAAAAATCGCGAAAATCTCTGCGAAAGCGAATCATTTGTGGAATATTATTCCAGTTACTTATGTACTGCCGAAGGAATATGTGACTTTCGTGGATCATTATGGAAAACTTGAAGAAACTGAACCTCTTGCTAATGTTTGGATTATGAAACCTGTTGGGAAAAGTAGAGGACGAGGAATTTCTGTCATTAATGATGTGAATCAGGTAAGTTATGGAGAAGTTATGGTTATTCAGAGGTATATCAGCAACCCTCTACTTCTGGAAGGCTTCAAATTTGACCTGAGACTTTACATTCTTATCACTAAGTTCACACCACTTGAAGCTTTTATTTATAAAGAAGGCTTCGCAAGGATCAGCACTGTTCCTTTTTCAATGAATCCTGATAAACTTCATAACAAATTCATTCATTTAACCAACTCTTCAATACAGAAGTACAATCATAATAAAGAGGAAAATCTTGATTCAATTTTAGGAGGTACTAAAATTTGTTTGAAGACTTTAAAGGAAAGGTTACAGAAAATCGGAATTAATTGGGATAAGATCTGGAAACAGATTGTGGAAGTTGTTTTAAAGAGTTTAATTGCTGTGCAAAGTGAAATTCCAAGTTATTCTTGCTGCTTTGACTTGGTTGGATATGATGTTATGATCGATCAGAATTTGCAGACTTGGCTTGTTGAAATTAACAGTAGTCCTAGTCTTGCAAGGGAAAATTATTTGGATGATTTGATTAAACAACAGCTTATTGATGATACTTTAGAACTTGTTAATCCTCTTTATTTTAATAAGCAGGAACTTGTCAAGGTTCTTGAGAGAAGAGTTGCTGAGGTGCAGAAAGGACATGTTAATAATACTGTCTCTCAACTTAATCAGGACTTGCATAAAGTACTGGATGGAAAAACTCCGAGGAGGTATGGAGAAATGCCGGAAAAAATTGGGAATTTTGAGATGATTAGTCCTTCGAGTTTATATGAAAAACTTTTTAAAATAGCTAATCCTAGGAGTTAATGTAATAAAAGAGTTTTAATTAAGGGGGGAGGAGTAAAGGGAATGTTTGAATAGGGAATGGAGAGATTTGATTGAAATAATATATGATTAAGGTATTTGGCGTTATGATGGTATTGAATGGTAAAGATATTCTAAGAGATTTTGGCATAAAAAAAGGAAGGATTGAATTAAATTAATTTATTTAACTAATAAGGAATAATTTAGAATTATATATGCTCGCTGGAAGTATAAAAAGAGGTGATATAGAGGTAATGAATTATAAAATATCTCATATTTTGTATAATACATGAGAATACTAATTCAGGTAAGAATGATTAGATAATCATTTAATTTAGAAATTTTTTAGCCTAACCTCTTTCACTTATCACTCACTATTCTAAATTATTCTCTTGAAATTAAGGAATTTTTAAGCTTGTATTAAATTATCTAGAAATGAACTTGCTGAGTACCTGACTCAATTATTTAACTTACAAGATATATCTCTCTTTTCAAACAATAAACTTCTTGGATGGATAGGACATGAAATTAAGTCGATTCAAGCCGATAAATGAATATATGGCTAGAAGCAATAGATTTTTAGCTTGACTAATGAATTTAGCGTGCAAGAAAATTATCTTATTGTGATAGAGAATGCCGTTAAATCAATCTTTCAATCAACCTAACATTTCTCTCTACTATTAAAAAATGTATTTGCTTTTAATCTAATCACAGATGTTATAATTAGAAAAAGTAATCTTATATTATAAACAGAAAAAAAATCCTAAAGGTTGGAATGCTCTAAAAATTCTAATTAAGATCTGTAGATCTATATTGTAAAACTCTTATAATTACTATAAAATGTCAATTATTCATGAATTTACGTCTATGTGTGGAATAGTAGCTAAATAATAAATCTCTTCAGAATTAACTTACGGATTCTCAAAAAAATTTTAATTTATTAACCTGGAAGCTGCAATCACTACAAACATATTGTCTATGTACAAATAGTCTATAATAATTCAGGTCAACGAATTATCTTAAAGTGGGTGAGAAGATTATCAAGTTAAGGTTATTATGATGGATATAATCATTAAAGTTCAGTAAAATTAGGTTAAGAGTTTATAACTTAAGGTCTGATTCATGAAGGAAGATTTGAATAAGATAACTTATTATAAATGTTGAAATCTTTCACATATTAAAGTATTTATCATTTATCTAAACTAATTGCAAAATTTTTTCCTCGTAATTGACTTTTTGTTTGAATGATTCTCTTTTTCCACATATTTGATTCAGAATCAATATTTGTTTGTGATATTACATCAACTCTACATTTTCTTGCTTTAAACCAATTACGAATAGCTACAATAAACTTGATAATTCCGATGAATGGGTTAGTAGCGAGAGTAAGAGAAATAACTCCAATACTCAATGAACTCCAAATACCATCCCCCAGATAAAATTTAGCGATTATCAGTAAATAAAAAGAAAGAAATCCGAACTCGCTTGCAATTAGAAATGTTTTGTTGAACTTATCCAAATGGCAGTTAGATACGATGATATATATAAAGTTCTACATAAAACTTACCCAAAACGAAAGACTGAACATTAAGATTACTTGAATAATCTCAATTCTTATAGAAACAAAAATCAACAACACCGCATATCGTCTAACAGTAAAAAAAAAATAATACAAACAGAGAGAATCTTGATTAAACTCTTTGAAAAAATTCCCAAAATAATACAAAAACTTCTCTTTTGTCTCTTTATCTCTTATATATGAATACTTTCTTATCAAAAAACCCAAAAAAACTATTCCAAGTAAATTAAGCGCCTATTTAAATTTTACAAGCATAAACAAGCAAAGGCTAAAATCGAAAACTTGCAAAGAGTTTGAAAATTCTGAATTCATTACTCCAAGTAAAGAACAAACACTAATCTCAAGAAAACTTTGAGTCCAAAGTTTAAAAAATGCATCAAATTCCAAATAATTCAACAACTTTATAGTCACAGGATTGACTTTTATTTTATGGATAATTTTTGCAAAGGTATAAATCGCTAAAAATGCAAAAAACATTGTGAAAAACATTCCACAATTTAATAAAATAAGATTAGTCTTATAACCATAGTCATAAAATTTCTTGGGAAGGATGATACCTTTTGAAGCAGGGATAAATTTTTCTATATATGATGGAATAGACGAGGATTTATGGATTTGTGATAAATAAGCCTTCATTTTATCATCAAATCCAAAGTCAAAAATGATCATGACTGAAAACATTTCAGCAGTATTTTGAAGGTTTAAAAAACTTCTGATATCAAAATTAATTGCACTGAATCCTAGACTAGCAGAAAGGACTACAATACTAGCAGTTGATACTGATTCTTTAATAAATAGAATTGTGCTATTATCAGAAATTGGAATAGTATAAGGAAACATCAGAATTGTTAAAATTTTGGTATAAAGTAAAGAGTTATTTTTTGATGTTATTTCATTTTGAAAGATTAGAATTAGTTGATCTCTTAACTTGACATCTTTTTTAAAGTAAAATTTTAACTGAAACTCTATCATATCTTCTGTTTTGATTGAAAAATTAACAGGAAAGTTTTCAATACTTGCAGAGATATTTTCATTAGTAAGTATTTTTAGTAGTGGCTCAGTGAAAATAATGGTGGCTATATTATCACTGCTTAATTTCATATATGCATAGAAGTAAATTCTAGAGCAAAAACTTGTTCCATTAAAACCTTTCCGGCATTGACACAATTGACTACTATTAACTTCAGCGTTTTCAGTACAATTTAAGCAAAATGTTGTGGAATTGCAAGAATTACATAAATTAGGACAATTTTTACATGTCAAGTCATTTTCATCAAAAAACTGAGTTTGATCACAAATTGAAACACAAATACCTTTAAAAAGCTTAAATTCTTCTAAGCAGACAGTGCAAGACCCTTTCTCATAGTCAAAGCATTTAAAACAATTCAAGTCTTCACATAAATTACAAGAACTATTTGACCTGCATCCTTTTAAACATTTATTCAAACAGTTCTGGCAACCGTTGTCTTCAGGAAAACTGTTTAAATCGCAAGAAGGAATGCATGAAGATTGAAGATTATCAGATAAACAGTTTGAGTTGTCGATAAAAGTATTTAGAATTTGAGGAGATTTATAGAATGACAGGTCGAAAATAAAACCTTTGAATGAAGATTGGAAGGTATGATCACTTCCCATACAAAAAAGGGCTTTTTCTGTTATATTGAAAGGATATTCGCTTAAGTATATATAAGCTGCTCGATCTTCATTAATTCCGATTGATATCATACTGCTAAAGTCGTACTCAACATTTAGTATTAAAAGAAACCAAGTTTTAAATTCAAGTGAGTAAGGAAATGAAGAACTGTAAAGAGATTCTAGAAAAATACTTGAAACAATTTCATTATTTCCTAAATAAATCGACAAAATCAATCCAGAAGAATCATAAGCAGATAAAGCAAATCCTTCCTTTTCAACTAAATTAAACCACAAGCTTATTCCAAATCGAATTCCTAAAAAATATCCAACCCCATTTCCAGAAAACGAGCAATATTTTCCCCGTTGAAAAAAAAGTCCTCTTTGATAAGCAGGCCAAGGGTCAGCATGATCAAAGTCAGGGTAGAACTTATCAGAAATTCCACAACTCATCATCACATCATTCGATCTAAACTTTCCATCAAGTCTATCAAATCTGAACTTCAAACTAACTCCTCCACCTCCATCATTACAAGTATTTCCTTTAATTTGATATCCAAAGGGACATTCATTAACACAAACAGATCCAAGTAAATAATTAGAGCAACTCAAGCACGTATAAAATTTATCATTGTAACAATTTTCACACCAAGAATGACAAATCGAGCAACTTTCATTCAAATCTTTCCAATAATGAGAGTCGCAGACACAGTTCAAGTCAATTGCATGAGAATTGTTAAAACATTGACAATCTTGAAGACTAGTGCAAGAAATACAGTTATTAATGCAAGGATCACATGAATTAGTTGAATCGTTGAAGTAAGAATTTTTTAAACATGTGCAATTTCCGTCTTTAAGTAATGAATTTGCCTTGCATTCAAGACATTGAGAAGTAAAGTTTTCACATTTAGAACAAAGAGGATCTAGACAAAGTTCGCAGGATCCTCGACGTACACAGCCTAATGGGCAGTTTGTGCATGATTCACATGATTTGTTGTAATATTGAGTGAGTGAACAGTCGATCAAACAGTCTGAGGTTATAGAGTTTGAACAAATAGATATTTGATAGGATGGAAATGATAGTGAGTTGAACAGCTGGAAGACCCATAAAAAACCTTTGAATGAATTTTTTTCTGAACCTAGTTGTAGGTCTATTGGCTCATTTTTGAAAGAAATATTATTAAAAGATGCAGAATTTCCACTTAAATCCGTATTTGGAAATATGAAATTTTTGTTTTTAACTATTTGAATGTTGTTTATAATTCCATAAAAACTGATTTCGATTCGATTCCAAGTATTATTTTTAACTGACTGAAAATAATTATATTTACCATTTCGAAGATCATTAATATAGATATATGAATTCCTTATCTCAACTTTAAAGTTTTCTTGAGCGAATATCTGACCTGCACCAATCGGCTTCACAATAAAAATGATTGAATAATTGTAGCTAAGCGAAATATTTCCAATTTTAACAGAACTATTTGATGAAAAGTAAAATCCCCTCCGAAAAACTGGTAAAGGGTGACTCGGAAAAACATTTGGATAAACTACAGTTTCGTTCCCTGCCTTGATCAAATTACCATAAATTGATAAATCGTTAAACTCATATAAAAAGTTATCGAATTTTATGTCAACTACAAGTGAAACTGATTCAATACATTTTTGGGAGTCTTTTGTAAATCCTGTTGGACATACTTCGACACAAGTATGGCCTAATAATAAGAAAGGACTGAAACATGAAAGGCATGAAAATTCACTTGATTCGAAGCAGTCATTACATCTATTATAGCAGCATTTGTCATTAATATAAACCAAATTAACTGAGCAATTTGCAGATATATTTTTTGAGCATATTTCTTCAAAAGAATTGCAAGTACTGCATTCGGAGTATTTGCACATTGATGAGGTGCCAAAAGAGTTGCAAGGAATTACAAAATTTATATCGCAATTCATACAGGTTTTAAGATAGGTATTGAAATATTGGTAAAAAAAACATCCAACATCTGAAGATTTTTCTAAATAATTTGATGGAGGTTCAGTATACTTTTGATCAATAGCCAGATAGTAAATAAGCCCATTACCTTCTGATCCTATCTTAAAGTTTCCTCCATCCGAAATAAAAATAAACCCTTCAGAAGTAAAAGGACTATAATCAGTATTATTATTTCTAATACTAATTATTGTCGCTGAATTTTCAAATTTGCAACAAACATGAATAAAATTCCAATAATTTGTACTTAAACCCCAAAATCTTAATGATGATTCTGCTGTCAATTCTCTTGAAACTAGTTTAATCCGAATTCTAGACTTAGAATCAATTTTTAAGTTACCGAAGTCAATGTAAACATCATCCATAACCCATGCACTAAGACAAAACTGGTAGTTTAATATGAAATTAATGCTTGATTTAGATTTAAAAAAGCGAGTCTTGTTCAAGTAGCCGCCTCTTTGTGCAAGTATCCATGGATCATCTAGTTCATGGCTGAGAGGAAAGAAAGTATCAGGATTATCTCCACTCTGCATTAAATTTCCTTTGAACTGTTCAAATGTTTTAAAGGTATAGTCTATTAATCTTTCATTTATATTATAGGGTTGACTTATGCATTTATTTTCTATTAGAACATATTGATCATCACAAGATAAACATTCAAAAGTTTTATTGCATGATTTACAAAAAGGTCCACATTCACAATCAGGTTCCGTTTTATTTTCAGAAAGGCAATTATTGCACCCTGAATATAAATAATTAGAACATTCAGAGCATCCAGAAGAGTAGCAATAACTGCAAGTACTATGCAAACACCATGGCCAATCATTACATCCAGATTGGCATTTCTGACAAATATTATTCTTATCGCAATACTCATTATAATCACACAAGCAATAATCTCTAAAATAATTAAAATTATTTAATGAATCAGGATCGAAGTAAAATCTAGATTTTAAAAGGAACCCTTCAAATCCATTTCCCAAATCACTACCAAAAACAAATTCGATGTCAAATTTCGGAGGCATGAACTCCTTTTTATTATAAGTAATAAATTTTGAAGAGTCTCTTTTATAAATGGTAATACAGACTGTTCCAGAAAGGCTGTGATATATATTAAAGCTAAAATAATCCCAACTGATTGAATTAATATTCATTGTTACTTTCTCTAAGAAACTTTCTGTAGAATTTTTTAAGAGTATTTCAAGTATTATATTATAAGCATCAGTACTTAATTGAAAATAAGTCATCCCATTACTAATCATTTGAAAGATTTTTCCTGGTTTTTTGAATATTCCACAAACATCAAAATAGAAATTGGACGAAATTGAACGATCTGTAGTCCATTTTAAACTACTGTTATTTGTAAAGTAAAATCCTTGGCTAAATGTTGGTAAAGGACCGGTTTTTGACTGATCTTTGAAGGGTAGATTTCCTGGAGTTGAGAAATCATTTATTGATGATGCAGAAAACAATTTAAAATTTTCGAATTCAAGATCGAAGAAAAGGAAATCATATTTTGCATTGCAAGGAGTTTGTGACTTATTTTGTGGGTAAGGACAGTTAGGAAGACATTGACGTTCCTTGAATAAAACACCTTGTGAACAAGATGAACAAACTGGAGAATTGCAGTAGAGGTAGGCTGACACTTGAATTGACATCACCACTACTGTAATAAACATATTTATAACTAAGACTTTCATTACTTGCAGCTGAGAAGAGTAGTTTAAATGATTAGGTATCTAAAAAAGTATTATATTTTAGGCTTCTGACGTCATTTTAATAAATTCTCCCGAATGGAAAAATGGTTTAAGGTCTAATTATTTAAGATTATTTGAGAAAGTAGTTGAAATAATAGTAATTTGAAGGACTATTATAAATAGTTTACAATGGTTACCTCGAAGTATTGAAAGATATACTGATTTAGATTTTTTGCCAAAATATTTATTCAGGTAAAAGTTAGTTTGCTAAATGATCTTTAATAATCGATTTGATTAAAGAAATATTCATTTTGATTCTCTGCAGTTTGAAATCTAATCAATTTACAAAGAAATTTGAGTATTTAATATTAATTTCAAGTTAATAATAAATTTAAACAATTTTGTGAAATGTTAAAATAAGCTACACTAATCTTTCCAGCCTACACAGAATAATGACTATGATGAATTTTTCTTTTTTGGATTGAACTCAAATAAATCATTATTAAGGACCAGCTGATAATTCAAATTTTTAAACTGATATTTCATGTTTATAATCACTGAGAAAAAAACCTTAGAATGGTGTCAGAATTTTGAAATTATAAAGATTGATCCAGTTTACTTAAAGTATGGAAGGAAAATGAAAAATAACTTGTAGAAGCAAGAATAGTAATGCAAAAATACCAATTCCGGAGAGTATATTTTATTTAAAGCAGGAACTTTGTTTGAAATGGGAAATTACCGATACGAATACTGAATTTTCTATCATATGAATGGAGTATTGAATCAATAGTTTCAATTGTGGGTTATAAATTAACACATACTGAAAATATACAGTCAGTTGGTCAGTTTTTAAGCGAAAATTAAAAAAATGTGGAAGAAGACGATATGATACTCAAATTTAAGACTATTTTAGACAATTCATAGATAAAAATGTCACGGACCGCAAACTTTGGAAGAATTTATAGAATATCTAAGTGATAATTATTTATAAAAATATGAAGATCGATGGTAAATGATTAGATTTCCTTCTAGGCAAACTTGAGTAACACTTAAATTAGTGCTTCTGAAATAAAAAGTTAAAAATTATCCATTTATTTAATTTTTTGAAAGTGACTTTGAAAATATTAGAAATTCAGAAGATATGTATAGTTAAAGTAGTCTTACACTCCGAAATTCATATTATTAGAATCAGTACTTAATTAAAAGTAACTCATCCAATTACTGCTCATTTAAATATTTTTCCGCCATTTGAATATTCAATGAACATGAAAAATAGAAATGAGCAGGTATTGAACAGTCTTTAGTTCATTTAAACTGCTACTCTTTATAAAGTAAAACCTTGGTTCAGAGTTTAAATAGAGCCCATTTTTTTACAGATCTTTTCAAGAGAAGTTTCAGGACCTTAAAATTATTGATCAATGATAGACAATATTTTTTAATTGAATGCAGAAACAAGTAAAGAAGTGTTTATCAAGCAAGGGTCGATCGACTTGTTGTGATAAAGGGAGTTCAGAATACAACGAAATCTCATAAATAAAACACCTTGTGAACAAAAAGTGCAGTCTGGTGGAATGCAGAACCAGTAGAATAACATGCGGATTGATAAAATGATTAATGGAATAAATATTTTATAAGGGAGCATTTCTTTGCTTACTTGGTTAGAAGCTTGTTTAAATGACGAAAACTTATAAAAGGGATTTCTTGTCGTGGTTCAACATATTTTTATAAATTTTCTTAATATGATAAAATATGATCTTAGAGTAATTAGATTCGAATAAATGATTGAATTACTACTGCTTGGATAGCTGGCCCTCTATGTACCTCATACAGGCCTGTTGTGTTTTGAATCACTGATGCAACCTATCTAAACTATTTAGAAATGAAAAAATATTTATGTATGTGATTTAGACACACAATTATGAAGATTCAAATAATAAATCACTAAAAATCATTAAATTTAACTTAATTTCATGTTTGATATAATCTAAGAAACACTTTCAGTAAAAAATTAATCGAATTGTACTACTAAATCTATTTCACATAAAATGAACCTTACCTAATATCTCATTTATAATCTAGCTATTTAATCTAATTAATCTAATTAGGCTTAGTGAATATAGTTGATGTACTTCTTTTAACCCAAATATTTCTATTATCTTCCTCACATTTCATATCAGTTGTATTCACTTTATACTTTCTTTCCCGAATCCATCGAGCCACTCTTGAAATAGCTTTTGCAATACCCAATAAAGGATTGATGGCCAAGGTCAAAGACACTACTCCAATGATCCAGTAACTAGAAAAATTCACTCCAATACAAAACTTCGTAATGATCATCCAGTGAAAGATGCTAAGCCCTAATTCACTTGCAAGTAAAAAAATCATGTTAAACTTATCCAAATGACTATTCGAAAACACCACATAAACGAAAGTCTACTTAAAAAATACCCATGTTGAAAGTCCAACCATCAAACAAATCATAATAATTCCTTCCTTCACAAAAAGAAACAACACCAAAATTCCTAATCTTCTCAAAGTAAACAACAAATAATACAAACAAAGACCATTCGGTTTAAATTCATTGAAAAAATTCCCAAAATACTGCAAAAATTTCTTAGTCTTATCCTCGTCTCTAATTCTTGAGTATTTCCGAATCAAATAACCCAAAAACCCTATTCCAAACATATTAATCACCTGAATATCAAATACAAGCATTACAAAACAAACTGTCAAATCAAAAATCTCCATCGAGCTTGAAAACTGAGTATTCATTATTCCAAGCAACGAACAAATACTCACTTCTAGAAACCCTTGAGTCCAAAGTTTAAAAAAAGCATCAAATTCCAAGTAATTCATAATTTTCCGAGTAAATCCATTTTCTTTAATAAGATGAACAATTTTAGCAGGAATATAAACAGCTAAAAGTAATGAAAATGTCATGAAGTGCATTCCACAGTTTAACAGTAAAAGATTTGATTTGTAGCCGTAGTTTCGAAGTTTTTCTGGAAGTTTTACTGATTTAGGGTCGGGGATCACCGCTTCGAGGTAGGATGGAAGGGTCGATGATTCATGGATCTGTGATAAATAAGCCAGAAGTGAATCATCTAGAGGCTGATCGAATAAGACTATCACTGAAAACATCTCTGCTGCGTTTCTTAGATCTAAAAAACTTCGAATGTCGAAATTTATTATACTTAGGCCTAGACTGATCGAATTTAATATGACTGTTGCAGTGGATGCGGATTTTTTTATTAATTGAACGTTGGGTATAGAGGGAGAAATTGAATAAGGAAATAATTGAGCGGTTAAGGATTTGGTTTTTAGTAGAGAGTTATTTTTTGAGGTTATTTCGGAGTTAAAAGTTATTAGAAGCTGATCTCTCACCAAAATATCATTCTTTATATCAATAACAATCCTAAATTCAACCATATCATCTGAATAAACCCTAAATCCTACTGACACATTCTGAATACTTACATTCAAATCATCATTAGTAAGCATTTCATTCAACTTTTCACTAAAAACAATGACAGGAATATCCTCAGTTGTTAACTTCAGACTAGCATTGAAAAAAATTCTTAAACAATTCTCTTTTCCCTGAAATCCTTGAAGACATTCACAAAGTTCAAAATGATTTAATCTTGCATTTTGAGAACAATTAAAACAAACATCCAGAGACTGACAAGTTTCACACAAATCAGGGCAATAATTGCACTTTAATAGTTTTTCATCAAAGTACTGTTTTTCTTTACATTTATCAACACAAATTCCCTTGAAAGCCATAAAATTTTCATGACAATTAATGCATGATCCTTTTTCGTAATCCTGACATTGATAGCAATTGATGTCTTGACAGAGATTGCATGTTGTATTCGAAACACAACCTTTTACGCATTTATCTTGACAGCTATAACAAGATGAATTTTCTGGAAAACTTAAAAGATCACAGGAAGAGAAGCAATTTTGACTATCAACATTTGAAAAACAGTCTGAATGATCAGCAAGTCTTGAAAGAATTTGAGGTGCTTTGTAAATTGAAAGTTCAAAAATATACCCATGAAAAGAACTATCATGATTCAAGTCACTTCCTAAAAAAAACTGAGTTTTTTCAGTGCTGTTGAAAGGAAACTCACTTAATGAAAAGTAAGAAGAAATCTCTCTGTTGATTCCAAGAGAAATCATTGTCCTTACATCATATTCAACATTCACTAATAAAAACATCCAGGTATTCAATTCAGCCTGATACACAAAACCTTTTTCATATAAAGATTCAAGAAATATCTTCATTTTCACATCTTGTTCCCCTAAAAAAACCTCTAAAATCAGCTTATTCGAGTTATACCCAGTGAAAACCTCCCCTTCAAATCGATTCATCTGTACCCAAAAACTAATCCCAAACCGAACTCCCAACAAGTACTCAAAACTCTTAAAAGGAAACCTGCAAAATTTCCCCTGCTGAAAAAAAATCCCTCTTTTATAAGCCGGCCAAGGATCACCTGAATCGAGTTCAGGGTAAAACTTTTCCGATTTTCCACAAATCATGAACACTTCATTTGAACTGAAATTTCCATCAAGTCTTTCAAAAGTGAACTTTAAACTGATTCCTCCATCTTCATCATGACAAGTATTTTCAATAGTTGTGTATCCTAAAGGACATCGATTGACACAAACAGAAACAAGTAAAAAATTCGAGCAACTCGTGCATCTGAAAAATTTGTCAATGGTGCAACCTTCGCACCAAGGATGGCAAAGAGAGCAGGTTTCGTTAAAGTCTGTCCAATAATGAATATTACAGACACATCTCAAGTCTTGGCGATGGGTGTTGTTGAAACATTGACAGTCTTCAAGACTTGTGCAGGCCATGCAGTTATTAATGCAAACGTCACATGTGTTGGTGATATTGTTGAAATAATACCCTTGAATACAAGAACATGTCCCTTTTTTCATTATTGAATTCGCCTTGCATGAAAGACAGGAAGATATAAAGTCAGTGCATGTTAGACAAAGAGGGTTTCTGCAGAGTTCACATGATCCTGAACGGACGCAGCCTAATGGACAATTATTACATGGCTTACAGGAATTCTCGAAGTAATCGAGTAAGTTACATGGAGATAAACAGTCAATATTCGTGGTACTTGAACATGTTTTAATTGAAAATGTGATTTTTTCAGCAGTGTTATAAAGGGTAAATCGCCATAAAAATCCAGTAAATGATTGAGTTTCAAAGCCAAGAACAACAGGCTCAGAAAGGTCTTGCATTGAGATACCGTCATAATAAGTACTGGAGAGTGATCCTCCAGATACCTTTGTTTGAATTCTCTGAATATTATTAATAATCCCTGAAAACATCACCTCAACAACAGTCCATTGATCTCGAACATAACTGCTAAGACTTGATATACAATTGCATTTTCCATCATAAACATTCAACCAGCCACTACTTAAAGTAACTTTAAATTTTCCTTTAGTAAAAAGAGCTCCATCAGAAATCGGCTTTACAATAAAAACAACTGTAAAATTGTAGCTTAAAGCAATATTCTCTATTTTCACATAACTTTCAGGTAAAAAGTAAAATCCTCGAAGATAAGCAGGTCGAGGATGACTCAAGGAAATATTCGGGTATTCAACATTTTCACTTCCTGCCTTGACTAAGTTGTTGAAGGCTGAAGAGTCTTTGAATTCAAAGAGGATTTTATCGAATATTACATTGATTATAGCAGATTTTGGAGGAATGCATGATTTTGAATCACTGGTAAAGCCTGTAGGACAGATGAGAACACAGGTTTCACCGAGAAGTTTGTAAGAATTGATGCAGCTTAGGCAAGAAAAGTCGGACCTTTCGAAGCAGCTTTGGCATAAATTGAAACAGCAACGGTCATCTTTATAGACCGTGTCGTTTAGACATATTGGGATTATTGTGTTTCTTGTGCAGGATTCGGTGGAAGAATTGCAGGATAAGCAGTCAGGGTATTTACATACTGAGGTGGAAGCCCAGGTGTTGCATATGTTTATGTAACCTGGATTGCATTCCATGCATGTTTTAAGATCTTTATTCCAATATTGATAATAATTGCAATCAACTCCTGAATAATAATCCATATAGTTCTGAGGTATCTCCAATAAATATTGACTAATCATCAAGTAATAAATCAGTCCATTAGAACCAGAAGATATTTTAAAAGACGTTCCAGTCGACATAAAAACGTATCCTTCATAAGAATAAACTCTAGTTATACCTTTATTCAGAGAATATGCTAAGGTAGTAGAATTATCTTTGAATTTACAGCAAATATTCATAAAATTCCAGTAAATCTTTATATTCGCATAAAACAAAACTGTTTCTCTGAGTACAATTTCTTTTGACCGAAGCTCAAACTCAAATTCATTGATATTCTCAAGTCGAAAACTATTAAAATCAATAACAACACTATCAAGAATCCAGGCACTTATGCAAAACTGATAATTAAGCGTAAAGTTAACATCGGCCTTACTCACAAAGAATCGAGTTTTGTTTAAATATGCTCCTCTTAATTCAAGTATCCAAGGATCATCCATTTCATGATTCAATGGAAAGTAAGTTGATGGACTTTTCCCACTTTGAAGTAGATCACCTTTGTACTGTTCAAATGTTTGGAATGTATAATTGAATGCCACTTTGTTCAGGTTATAAACTGGTAATACGCATTTACCATCTACTAATTCGAAATTAGCGAGGCAGCTGGAGCAGTTAAATGTTGTAATGCAGGTGTTACAGTTCAGGCCACAGTCGCAATCGGGAGATGCTTTTGATATATCGAAGCATTCTTCACATCCTGAGAATAAATATGTACTGCATTTTGAACAGGATGAACTGTAGCAATAACTGCAGTTGCTGTGTAAGCACCAAGGCCAAGTACTATTACAACTGGTTGAACAATTTTGGCATACTCCAGTCTGGTCACAGTATTGATTATAATCACATAAACAAATTTCTCTAAAATTTATATTGTAAAGAAATTCTAAGGTTCCTATTGTAAATTTCGCTCTCAACAAAAATCCTTCAAATCCATAGTTTGTCTGACTTCCCAATAAAATCTCTACTTCTGTATTAGGAGGCATAAATTCTATTGAATTAAATGCAAAACGGGTATTTCTATTTCGATTCGTAATGGAGAATTCTAAACTGCCTGATGGATAGTGAATTATTCTGAAATATATAGATTCCCAAGAAGTTTGATTATATTCTATTTCTAATGTCTTTTCGAGTAAGTTATTTGGAGGAGTCAGCGATTCATTGGAGTAAACCAATAAAACCTTGATTTTGATATGAGAATCATTAAGAAAAGCTTTAAGGTAACTACTATTTGAACTCCTTATTTCAAACAATTCCCCAGGCCTCTTGAATATCCCAGATACATGAAACATAAAATCAGGACCAAGTAAAACAGTATAATTGTATTTAAGACTACTGTTTCTAGTAAAATAAAATCCTTGATCTATTCTAGGCATGGGACCTTGTTTAGAATAGTGGTCGAATGGAAGCTCATTTGGAGTTAAAAAACTGCTGATTATTGATGCTGAAAAGTTTTTGAAATCCTTAAAGTTTACATCAAAGACTTCATTATTTGATTGTAAATTGCAGGGGTTTGATAGTTTGTCGTTGGGGGAAGGACAGAACGGAACACATCGAAATCTTTGGTACAAGACTCCTTGAGTACAGTTTGTGCATCCCGGAGGCGTGCAGTAGAGATAAGCTGCTGTTTGTAGAATCATAGATAATAAAAGCATTTATATCAGACTTTGCTAAGATTATGAATGGTTACCCATGGGAAATAATTTGGATGAGATTTATATTGAAGAGTTTGAATATCAGATAGAAATGAGGTTTTTATTTTATTCGCCTATTCAAACTTCAAGATTTCTCTTATTTGGGAGTATTTTTTTCAGATTCATTCAGTCTTTCCTTTAAAGTTGCCTTATAATTATG
This sequence comes from Stentor roeselii, assembly GCA_006503475.1. Taxonomy (NCBI): domain Eukaryota; phylum Ciliophora; class Heterotrichea; order Heterotrichida; family Stentoridae; genus Stentor; species Stentor roeselii. Next base: position 133,986 of record RSEH01000091.1, on the reverse strand, counting down.
AAAAATAAGCTAAAAAAGCAGATAAATCAATCAGGATTGGCACTAATATGAGCCATCTGAACAGGTATAAAGAAAAAAAATAATAAATGGTAAATAGCCAGTAAATGACCAATTTTTTTTAAAATCCATCTAAAAATAACCAAATCATCCTTTAATCCTCACAATCATTTCCCTTAAAAATTTTTCAAAAATTCTAAAATTTCCCTTGATTCCTTAAGAAACTCTCTAAATTCTAATTTTTTGATAAATGGCTGATTCACGATCTGTGAGTTCAGATAGAGCCTACTCAAGCAGCAGTTCTTCTTATGTTCCTTCAAGAGTAAAGCCCGCGGATAAGCTGAAAGGCAAAAAAAGTTTAGTCATGAGTATGATGCCTTCCTTTATTCAAGGTGGATTTGAACTCTCCAAAAATTATGAAAGAAACAATTCATACAAGCCAAGGTCACCAGAAGAAAATTCACCAACGTTCGTTAATGGCTCTGATTCTTTTGCTATCCTCAAAGATGATCAAGATAGAGCAAAGCGTGATGTTAAAAAACAACTTGAATTTTCTGGAAGTGAATTTGGAGACAGAAGTTCTATTTCAGATACCGAAACATTTTTCGAAATTATCAGCAAACGTGACAGGCAAGAAAGAGTTCTTAAATATTGGAATATGTATCTCACTGTCGAGGAAATTCAAGGATTGAAAGGTTTAAAAGTTAGCAGGAATTTGATTGACTTTAGTTTGAGTATTTTTCAGAAGATGAATAAGGATTTGATTAGAAAGGATTCAGAAATTATGAAGGTTTTGATTGCTAGCACGTCTTTTTCTTGGAAGATTTTTAATCAGCATAGCTATGAAAATTTGCATTTTAATGACTTTTGTTTAGCTTATCAAGTCATCCTTTTCCCAATTTTCATCGGTTACTGGACCTTACTAGTAGTCTGGATGGACGAAAAAAAGGTCCATTTCCATGACGTAGGACTATCAGGCCAGCAATACTTAAAAGACATCCTAATAAACTGCTACAGATTCCTCCATCAAGAATTCTCGCATTTCCAAAAATCCGACCAAATAATGAAACAACTAAATACTTTAACTTACGAAAAACAAAACAACAACTTTGACTTCAAAGAAGACCAATCAGAACTATTTATCTTGTTAATCAGCAAGAAAATCTGCACCGACGTAAACAGCCAGAACTCCAACATGAACGACTACCTTGAAAACATCTCTCCAGAATACTTCGGATCATCTCTCACAGACTTAATCCTCAAAGAAAGCGAAGATCTTCATTCTCTAATCCCTAGAACCTTTTAATAATAATAGATGAATGAACAATTCGATGAAGAGTTGCAAGAAGCTTATTCAAAAACAATGCTTCTCGCAATTGACCTCGCTTCAAATAAAACAAGGTTCACGAAATCTCCTCCGAGTCATAACGACAAAAAGTTCTTGAAAAAGATTCACAAAGTTTACAAAGAGTTTCAAGATTCTAAGGATAAAAGAAGGAAAAGGGCTCAAAACTACTTGAATTCAACGCAAAACTCAGAAATTCCTCAATTAAGACATAATAAAACTGAGTTTTTGCCGAAGGACTCTGGGAAAAATAAACTCAATTCTTCTATTCGTGAAAGGATGAATTTTGTTTCGGAATCTCGTGCTGGAAAAGTTAGCAAGTTTACTGAAGTAGGGCCAGGAGTATTGGAAAGGATTAAAATGAACACATCGATTAACTTTGAAGACTCTGTGCATACCCAAGGATATGAAAAAGTGCATAATTTACCTCATGTTTCGATTTTGACTGGAAAGGTTAAACCTGCTTTAGAATTACCTTCGTTTAAGGAATATGTCAAGGGTGAAAGATCGAAGGATGTTAAGGATCAAGTATTTGATAAAATTAATCGTTGTCAAAAGCACCTAGAAGAGTTCAAAAAAGAACTCTCAGGTCTCGAGATCTTCGTAAACACGAATCCAGGAGTCGCTTGGAACCACGACAAAAAAGTCCTACTAAAGCTAAACGCAAACCCTCTTCAAAAAAACTCAATAATAAAAACCTACAACCGAATGAACAAAATCTCTCTCGTAAAGCTCGATTTAAAGTCATCAACTCGTCAGTCAAGAGTAGCTCACCTCGAGTCCCTCACATCAAAAACTCCAGGTTCTGACCATTTCCAAAAGTTTTCATTTCCCGACACAACAAAAAACAACTACGACCCTTCAAACATCGTCGAAAAATGTTTTCGAGACTTTCGAGAGGCGAGAGAGTATCAAAACAAAAACCTTATAAAAATCATGGACAGTTTGAAAGCAAAGAGACCTGTTTCTTTGATGGAAAAAGCGAAACTTATCATAAATGATCAGGAAAAATTTAGAGATCGAGGATATTCTTTAAGGAAAATGGAACAGTTTAAAAGAAAAATCGATGAAAATCGAATAACAAGAATAAAAAAAAGCTTTCAACAAGTCAAGCTTTATGATAATATCATGGAATTCTTGAAGAGGAAAGTTGGAGGACCTAATGACTCGGAGATTAACTTGGTTGAAGTCATTAAAGAAGTATTGGAAGAAGGGTGGTTTCTTGATAGGGGCTTACTTGATAGGATTTTAACTGGCTTTGAATTGGAAGAAATCAAGGAAATGGCGATGATTGTAGAGTTTATTTTAAGTGAACTTGAATCGGATGAAGAAAATAAGGAAAGTGTTAAAGTTAAGTTTTAATGTTGGATTCTCGGGAAGACTTTAAATTTTTAAGTATTCCTTCACTTGAATCTTGGGATTAGTCGGATTTTGATGCGGGTGGTCTTGGAGGTCATCCAGATGTCTCTTGACTCGTCCTTCGTTTGCACAGGCTTAGAAGCCATCTCTTGAGCTTCTTGTAGATATATCAGGTCATTATTTATATTCAACAATAAAATGTCGGATAATTAAATTTTAAATACTTGTTACAAGAAATCCCTGCTAACAAGGCTGAATTCTCTTTGTTTCACTTTCCTTTGAAAGCATCCTTTATACCCCTCGGCCCTTACACTTTCCATAAAAGGCGAGGAAGAAGTATCAGCAGCACTGATACTCGGAGTAATTAACATAGAAGAAGTATCAGAAGAATCCAACCTCGAAGGAACAATTTTGATATTTTTCTTGTTTTTAACGATACTGAAAAGATGAATACAAAGTACGGGAAAGACAGTTAAAAACAACAGAAAACTGATAAAAAACGATACTAAAAGAATCATCTGCTGATGATCAAACATATGAATTTCAATATGAACCAAATCCAGAAGATCCAAAGCACAGATAACAGAATGAAACAAGTAATCAACCGACCCAATAACCAAAAAGACAATAAAAACTTTATAATTCCTTTTCCCAATACAATTGTTTAACCAAGGACAATGATGATCCATATTCTAACTATTCATCACCTCAACACATTTTTTGCATTTAAAACAATGACGAGTTCCATGATTTTTCTTGCATTCACAAAAAGGACAAATGAACTCACTTCGATATTTTTCAATCAACCTGCTTAAAGTCGCGTTTTTTAAGATAAGATATCCAGGACCTTTGCAGCTGGCAACTAAAAAAGAGATAATCGACACAAAAATAAGTATCAAGGACAAGATATAGAATAAAACTTCATTTTGAGATATTATCACAATAACTTGAAAAACCGCTCTTAAAGCGTATAAACAAGAGAAAAGGATGAACTTTAATGGACTGTTCTTGCAGTCATCGAGTTCTTGTCGAAATGGATTCAGTCTTGAAAGGCAGCTTGGGCTTCTCTGAATGATGAGTACCAAAAGTTTTTTCAGGTTTTTGTCGATTGAACTTTCAGCTATGTCGATCGGTCGCTTTCCGAGTTGGTTTTTTAGATTCTTGTTACTGCCTTTTATGAGTAATAGTCGAACTAATTTGTAGTTGTGGCTTAGTACTGCTAGATGTAATGGAGAGTTACCTGAGGTATCGACACATTTCACATCTGCTCCCCAGGCTACTAAGAAGGAAGCGGATAAATAGTTACCTTTCATGCATGCTAGGTGAAGCGGGCTACGGTTTTTAGAGTCTTTATCATCGATCCGAATTCCCAAGTCCTTAGCAAAATAAGTCAAAAGATAATCAAACCCGGCTTCAGCAGCAATATGTACAACTCCTTCAAGTTTTTTATTCTTACAATAAGGATCAGCTCCAAGTTCCACAAACTTCTTAATAATTCTCTATAAATATCTTACTTTCTTATTGTAAAACACAGCATCCATCAAAGGAAACTGTCCATCCTGATGTTTGGGCGAGTTCAGCATATTCCTAAGAACATCATCCGCATCATCGAAATACCTGTCATTAAACTCTTGAATTAAAACATTCAACATATCAATCAACACGTCTTCTTTCACGACACTGACGGCGAGATCATGAAAAATGTTGCATCCATGCGAGTCTTTCAAGTTATACAAAGGCACATCTGAGGTCCTTACCACCTTTTCAAAGGACTGAATATTCGACGTCTGAAGAGCGATGATTAAATTCGCTTTAATCCCGATTCCTTCTTCCATTATTTATGTTTCAATTTAAACTCTAGCAAACTTCTTCCACTCTGGACGAAAAGGACCTCGCTTCCTTTTATCTCTGCCTGGTTCACTTGCACCAGAGTTCCGAACTTGCTGTTGTAGTCTTCGAGGTAAAATTCACCTTTTGTGTATCTTATGCATGCGTGGATCCTGGATACTGATATGTCGTTTATACGGATGTCGCTGTCGTGACCTCTTCCGAGAAGAACGGTTTCGGTGTTGCTGAAACTTACGCTGTGCATTCCTCCGTGGTGACCATGTGAAGTAAGATTCTCAAGTATAAAAAACGGAGGTTCAGGCCTATGCACCAAAAGAATCGGATAAGTTTTCCCATTAGCAACAACCGAGTTAGGAAAAGGCTGCGCACAAAGACTACAATTAATATTTTTCCAAGTATAAGAAACACATTTTTCACTAGTCTTCACCACAAGTTGACTAGTAACACACATTTTCAAGCACTGCACATGAATAAACTTCATAGTCCCAGCACAATTACAAGGTGAAACCAAAGGATTATCCTCTTCAACCGCATCAGAAAGACAAATTTTGCAAGAATTTCCTTGAAAATCAACTTCAACATGTTTATCAAACAAACAAGAAACATCAGAGCAGGTCTGCAAGTCCTTAACCAAAAACTTTACCCGGCCAAACTTGAGAACATCTCCAGTTTTCAGAAGATGAACCTGATCCTTTTGAAAACGGACAACTTTCCAAAGAGGCTCACTTGTCGACTCGATTTTTAAAGACTTTTCAGAAACTGTCACCTGCGCCAGTGATGAACTTGATGAAGGCTTCGAAGATTCTATCACGATTTCCTCGTTTTTCCGCGAAATCGAAGAACTTGATGAAGAAATCAACTTTTTTAGCTGGATGTCTTTGCTCTCGTAGTCGAAGAGACCGTGAGAATCTCGCTTCCAGGTCTTGGATATTAAAATAAAACTGAATGAATCTTACTATTTCGACATTTAAATTATTTAGAGGGATGAAAGTGAATTTGAAGAGAAAAATTTAGAGTTTTAATTGGATTCGAGTTTTTAATTGTTTTAGAAGAGAGAATTATTTGATTTGGTTTTTGAGAATCGGTTGAAAAATTTGGAATTGAAGAAAGATTTAAACTATTGAAATAATTATAGAATAGTAAGAATGGTGATTTTTTAGATGGTTATTTGATAAACCTTTGATATTCTTTCAAAAAAACTTTTCCTCTTTGCGAAGAATTAGTTCTCGATTACCTAATCAACCATTTATCAAATAATAAATGTTAAAATTGGTTTGGCCACCCGAAAAAAACCCAAGGTTGTAAAAAGTTGATGCTTTTGTAGTTTTTCTGTCTTCTCATTCTTTTCCTTTCGGTTTTCGCTAGTTTTTCCAATTTTCTCCACCTATTCTTGGTCTGGTTCTCGGTTCTTCCAGGAAGATGTTCACTTATAGTGCTCCACTTGTTTCCATGTAACATTTGCTGGCTGATCAGAATGCTATCTTCTTCATTAGTCCATTCACTCTTCTGTATCTCCGGGTCGAGAGTCCCAAGCCATCGCTCCCTACATTGTTTTCCGAGTCGTATAGGCAAGCCATTATGAAGTCTCAAGTTTAGCTGAGCAGCAACTCGTGACCAGTGTTGAGGTCCAAGTTCATCGATGATTTCCGTGAGTTCCCGGTCCTCGTCTTCATTCCAGCTCTGCCTTGAGTAGCTTTTCGTGGTTTTTTTTACGTTTTTAAACGGTCGAGTTGACGGAGTGTAAACCTTGCGGGTTTGATCCACTCGACAAGGTACCATCCAAACCCCTGGAGTCACCTGATATGGTTCTATTGTTTCTTCGATGTCTTTCGAATTCATTTCTTGGCTATAATGAAACAAAAAATTGGATAGGGTTAAAATATGAAGATGGTTTTTTGGGTCAATATAGGATTTTTTACTTAAATTTTCTGGTAGATGATGAGTTATTGAATGATAATTTGAAGTTAAGAAGAAAACTAAGAACTTGGTACTTCTACCAGTTTTTATGAAATTTTTTGAATTACTGGGAAAATTAGGAGAAATTTTAAAAAACTTTTGAAAAAACACTGAGAAAGCGAAAATTTTCACTTTTGTGTTAAGTGAAATATTTGAAACTTGAAAAGAAACTTTTGAGTAATATAATCAACTTTTCTTAAATAACTACTAAAAGACTTTCACTACTTTTATAAATCAAACAATAAAAAATTCAAAATTAACACCCTAACACCCAATCAACCCATTCAAAAAACCTGAAAATCACTGATTCTAGTTAATATCCTTTCATGTCAGAAGCCCAAAAGCTCCAAGATGCCGAGTCAGTCAAACTTGTATACAAAAACTGTTCCCAGCGCTGTTCAACCTCCTGCAAGCTTTCCCCAAAAGAGCTTTTAGCTTTAAACACTCTCCGAAGCCAATCAAGAATAGAATTCAACAAAGCCAACCAATCCCATCAATCCCTTTTGTCTCAATTCTACGAAACCGTCTTTCCAAACGAGGATCTTCCAATCAACAACCAAAGCGAAAACTGGAAAAAAATCGGTTTTCAAAACAAAGACCCTGGAAGTGACTTTCGCGGTGCCGGAGTGTTCGGCCTTGAGCAGTTGCTTTACTTAAGCACGACATACCCGAAAGAGTTTAGAGAAATAATAGAAAACAGTTCAACTTACTCATTTGCGATCTCAGCACTGAACATCACTGTAATTAACACCTAGCATCTTCTTATGAGCTTTTTTCAGCTGCATAAAAAAACCGTTGTTGGAGTCCCTGGATCGAAAATTTTGCATATCGGGTTGCTTAAAACTTTCTGTGTTCTTAACTTGCAGAGCTTAGAAACGATTCATGAACTTTTCTCTGCTGCTGTCGTAAAAATGCATAAGATTTGGATGGAAATGAATAAAAAAGGAAATTTAAATTTGATGCAGTTTCAACCTGCTATTAGACAAGCTGGGGAATTTGTGGAAAAAGTACTTGAAAGTAACCCGAAGGACTTGATGGAGCTGAGGGGTAAGTTGTTTTATGAATAATTAATTCAGTGGTTAGAGATTTATAAGGTTATCTTTAGTTGAGGTTTATTTAATGGGAGGGAACTGTTGACTACGCCAGTTTTCTAAGTTTTTCCTGGCATTTCCATATAAAAACTTCAGTTCTTCTACCTCTCGGCAGATGGGGACTATAAACGGGATCATCACTAAATTGATAAAAAATTCCTGGCTTTTTGCGATATTCACTGAAAACCTGTCACAAAATGGGGAAACTGGCAGACCGAGATCTCTTTCCTTGTCACCCTGAAGAAAGAACTCCTGGTTCACCCTCCGACCCCACTCTTCACAGACATGAAAAGGCCTGAGAGTATTACTCAGATCAGCCAAATGTAAAAAACTTGCTAAAATCATCATTTTTTCTCCATTCAAATCATTTTTCCTAACCAGTTTTTTCTGAACATCATTTAAAAGTTGCTGATGTTTCGCCATATCAGTAGAAATCACTAAAAAAATAATCGTTTTTCTCAAAAACTCTTTTTCTTCATTTTTAAATCCTCCAAGAACATTGAATTTTTCAATTTTCAGTAGTTTAAAGACTTCACTCAGGTGAAAGTTCTCTAAAACTGACTCGTCATTATACCGAAGAGCTAACTTGTCTTGACTTCTGATTAAAAAATTGTTGTTCACTCCTGGATGTTTGAAATCGTGAATTATTGCACTTAATAAAAGAGAAAAACTGTGCAAGTTCGTCATTCCTGATTTTGAGAATAAAGAAGTTGATGATAGGAAAAAGTGACTTGCTTGAAGCACGTCTGCTGCGTGAAGGGAGTTATGATAAGGAATCTCTTTGTAACCTTTGCTTATTTTTTCTATGAATGATGTGAAGACCTGCTTCGGGATCAGGGAAAAAAGGTTCCAGTAGGTGAAGGATTTTAGTGAAAGGAATTGAAGGACTTGCCGTGATGATAAAGTTTTGGTTAAGGAAAATATGTCTAGGTTGAAGTCGTTTATGTCTGGAGAAGTTTCTAGAAAAAAGAATTCGGTTAAGATCTCTGGATTTTGGGTCTCTTGCGTGGGAAGGGAAGAAACAGGCATGTCTTCCACGAAAAACTCTGAAATTTTCACGAAAGATTTTAAGTCTAACCCAAATGATTCACACAAATTTTCTAAACTTTGTTTAAATCTCATTCTTTTAGAACCAGGAAGACTTTTACTTGCTTTTACAAGACCTTCAAGACTTTCTGAAATCATTTCTTTTATATTTTCACAGTTTTCCTTAAAACCTCCTTCATCTAGGTGGGACCTATCTTGTAAAACTGATGAAAAATCACAGAAATCTTCTTTATCACTGATTTTTTTCAGTATTTTCTTGAAATTTCTGAGTTCCTCAATAGTTAAAAATCCTTTATTTTGAAGTTCAACAGCATGAAAAAGTAGTTTTTCCCATTCAATCTGTTGATTTTCCATTTATCCAGTTAACTACTTAATAATTCACTAGTCACTCATAACAATATGTCCACATCTTGAGCATGTAAGTCGAGTGGCCTTGCATTTATTAATACAATAGGGTGCTAGACAACACCCAGCGACCCCTCCTGCCAAGAAGATCCCAACAGAAGCCCAGAAGGTTTTTGAACTGTTGACATAGTCAAGTTCAGTCTTTCTTTCACCTTTGCAAAAAGCGCACCAGATTAGAGTAGGTACCTCCTGCCCGATCATCATTTCATGAGGCTCAAAAGCCTCAATAACTCGGTTTTCACTGACCACAGGAGGATCATCTTTGCTATCACTAACGGTTTGTGTAAGTCTCAAAGTTTCACCAACCTTACTTCCCATCACCACGTCTTTAATCTTATCAAAAAACGTTTCCCGTATCGACGAAGCCGTATGAGGTGAATTCAACGACCTAAGGTTCAAAGTTTCCTCAGTCGGAAAATCCGTGAAAATCCTTCTCTTAGAAACCGGGCTTTCACTTTGTTCTAAAGACCCTCTAATAATCGACTCTTCCGTATTCGGCAGTTGTATGAAGTTCACTTCAGTTTTTTTCGTTGTTTCCATTACAAGTGAAGTCTTTTATAATATGCGAAAACCTTTCGAGAAAAAAGATGATGAAAGTAACGAAAACCTTTCAGGCAACATAGTCGTCTGTGTCCGTGTTCGCCCTCTGAATAAAAAAGAAGCCGAGGTTGACATGAGGTGCCTTGTGCATGTCCTCGACTCCAACTTGGTCGTGCTCATGGATCCGATGGCTGACGTTAACCTTCCCGAAGACTCGTTCAGGTCGAACAGGTCTCGTGAAAAACAATTCGCGTTCGATGTGGCTTTTGATAAAACTGCGAGTCAGGAAGGGATATTCGAAAAAACCACTCGATTTTTGATTGATGGAGTTTCGAATGGATATAATGCTACTGTTTTCGCTTATGGAGCGACTGGAGCTGGAAAGACTCATACTATGATTGGAGATAGTGAAAGTCCTGGACTTATGATTCTTACTTTTCAGGAAGTTTTTGAATGTCTTTCTAGATTGTCGCTTGAGAGGCAGTATAAAGTCAGACTTAGTTATTTGGAGATTTATAATGAAGAAGTTAGAGACTTACTTACTACTAGCTCTGAGTCGTTAGATGTCAGGGAGGACTCGATGAAGGGAGTCACCATTGCGGGACTTAGTGAAGTCATGGTGACTTCCCCGAGTGATGTGATTAACCTTATCAGAAATGGAAATAAGAGAAGAACTTGTGAAGCTACTATGGCAAATGAAACTTCTTCGAGATCACATGCTGTACTTCAGATTATTGTTGAGTATAGGGATAAGGCTTCTGGTGCGGATGCGGAAATCATTAGCGGCAAACTCAGCTTGATTGACTTGGCAGGTTCCGAGCGTGCATCCACAACAAAAAACCGAGGAATCCGGCTTCTAGAAGGTGCGAATATAAACAGATCATTACTAGCTCTAGGAAACTGTATAAACGCCCTATACGAAAACGCAGAAAAAGGAAGTAAACTATTCATCCCCTACCGAGACAGTAAATTAACCAGACTTCTCAAAGACTCCCTAGGCGGTAACTGTCGCACGGTGATGATCGCCTGCGTATCTCCTTCTTACGCATCATTCGAAGACACCCACAACACCCTAAGCTACGCAAACCGTGCAAAGAACATAAAAACAAACGTTCAAAAGAACGTCGTGAATGTTCAATACCACATCTCCAAATACACCACCATAATTTCTCAACTTCGACAAGAAATCAACGAGCTTCGAACACAACTTCACTCAAAAAGAAACATTCCTTCTGTCTCCATCGAAAAATACCTAATCGTCCTCGGAACCCACTTCCAAGAAGAGGCTAAAACCCGAAAATCTCTTCATTTAATCGAACAAAACCTGAGTCAATTAGAGTTCGTTGTTTATTCCAGACAACTGGAACTTGCAAAAATCCCTGAAAATTCCGACGCTTTTAATTATGCCAAGGGAGAAATAGAAACTTTAAAGAAAACCATTGAAAACTACGACCTTCAACTGAGACAAGAAAGAGAAAAAGCAATTGAACTTGAAAAGAAAAGACAAGGAATTGAAAATTCTTGGGTTAAACTTGGAGTACAAGAACCTTACCTCTCCCAACTTTCAATTGAAATGAAAAAACACGCGCTTAATATAAGTTCCTTGGAAATAGAATGCAAAGAAAGCCAAAACAAAGCTGCCATGGAGCAAAAGGACCAATATATCAAGCTGCTCGAAGAGCAGCTTCGACTACGCGACACAATCATCGACTCCAACCAAGACTTAATCAGAAACTCACCTGAACGAGTCATCAGCAACCTTCGCTCCTTCGACGAAATCTCAGCGCAATCGATGATTATTGGAAAAAAAGGCGACTATGCCAGAAGTCTTCCTCCAATTTCTCATTCTCGCATTCCTCGGCCTAAAAACGTCTCACCGACTTCTTCAGTTCATTCAAAAGGACGAGAATCGACTAACTTGCCGAAAATTTCTAAAGAAAAAAAAGACAAGTACAAAGAAGGTCGAAATCGAAGATATGCGCATCGGATTAGGTCTTATTCGACGGGTTCAAGTGACTCTGAAGAGTCTAACGCGAGTTCTTATGTGCAAAGTGAGAAAAGAGCACAAATAAGAAGACCTCCTCGGGTTGACCGTAGTTCGAATGCCAGTCCAAAGGTGCGTAAACCGGTTTATAAGCTTTAAGTTTAATTAATAAGATGTATAACCGAGTACCTTCTCGTAGGCCTAAACAGATTTTTTATGCTGGCGTTTTTTTTGCGGAAAGTCTCAAGGCACAGTTTTCAAAACCTGGAACTATTCCGGATGTTGTTGAGAAACTTGTTTGTGAAGGTGTTAGACCAAATGCTCGTAGCTCGTTTAATTATGAGAATACTTATCATGTGCATTTACTTAATGTGGATGGAAAAAGTTTTGTTGTTGTTGTTGAGAGCGGATATTCAAAAAAGCTTGCCTTCGAAATGATCGAAGTAATGAAAGATCTAAGATACCCATCCTCCGAAGACCTGGAAGAAATCACAAAACGTTTCATAGCAAACCAAAACGAAGACCGAATAACTAGAATAAACTCTGAAGTAAACGAAATAAATGACATCGTGATGACAAACATCCAAAGAGTGCTAAAAAACACTGCAAAAATGGAGGTAATCGCACAAAAGACTGAAGAAATGGAAACCCGAGCCCTTATCTTCAAGAAAGGTGGAGACGAGTTGTTTAGTCTAGCGAGATGCCAGAACATCAAGTGGACAATCATCTGCGGACTAAGCGGACTTATTCTGATTGGCGTACTGGGTGTTACTTTTTTCTTCGCCGTTAATTAATGAATGGAGCTAGTGTAAAGGAGCAGGTTAATCGACACTGTGATACAGAAGAGAATTAAATTAAAACTAAGATCAGCTGAATATGAACAAAGATCAGATGGTGAATATTTTTTAAGTGAAAAAATTCTGATTATATCTAGAATTACTTGATAGATCTACAACTTCATAGTTTTCAATGAAGGACGCTTAGAGAACTACCTAGGTGCACAGTTATTTTAGATTCGAATTGGATACTTAATGGAAAACCCGATAAATTAAAGAAGATCAAAAAACGAATTTATCAGTAAAAAAAAACATTAAAAAGGTGCAGCAATCAACAAGTATATCTTCAAAATCAACCCAAATGAATCAAAAACATCAAAAAGAACTCCATATATAACCGCTTCAATCATTCCTCCTATTTCAATAGACCTTGAATCCTTCCGATCCAAGCCTGGTGAGAATCGATCTGATGTAAAAGAATTTCTTATATTTAGAGATACAGACATTTTAAACACATTTGAAGAAAATCAAGTTTTAACCTGAGAACCTGTAGCAAGTTAATCAAATGAATTCTGGATATATCAGTTTATTTAGAGTTCCCTTGTAAATATATTAGAATTAAGGATATTTCTTAGGATTTCAATGTGATATGGCCCGGATATGAGATAAGCATGTAAACTAAAGAGGATAAAGAATGAATAACAGTATTATGTACTTTTGAAGGTATCGGTCCACTAATGACCTATGATTATGTTGACTAGAGCTCAGGAGAACATAAATGAAGAGACAATAAAGCTTATACCTGCCAAATGAAGATTTTAACTATACTGTACCTGACTCGTAATTACCATCCTGCAAGTTTCACAACACATATACCTACAAAGATTCCCACATACTACAAGTCCAATCTAAGCCCCTTCTTCATAAACTTTCCTCAAAAATATAACATCAACAGCACCCAAATCTTAAAAAATCGACTCTCATTAAATAATAACTGATCAAATAAAACCTCTTTCCCTAAAATTCATCCAAGTCAACATCCATATCAAAATCTACTCAAATTCATATTAATACCTCGGCAAACTTCCAGATTTATTAAAGCTCGTCTCACTCTCATCAAGTCTCAACACTCCATCAAGTTCAATAACAATTTTTTTCTGCTTGTTTTTATTCATTTCAATCCTCGACAGACACCTTTCATCATTTTTCGAGTTCTGAGTCACATGAAAGATTTTATTGATTTTTAAGATATCAGGAGAAAGTCTTTCATTGTTTTCCAAAACGATTCTTTTAATTCTAGTGCTTTTATTCGAAGGTTTTCTCAGACGAGGCTGAATCTTTTGGATGAAAAAGTTCTTAAATGAAGTTTCTTTATTCTGGGGAAGACCAATTCTCTGAAAACTTGTTAAAAAGGTTTTTTTTGCTGAAAAAGGCTTGGAAGACGATCTTTTATAAGCGGGAGTCGCGATGCGTGTAGGAGATTCAATACTTTTAAACATTCGACCCACAGAAAAGAAAGGTTTACTGAACTTCAAAGTATCATTATGTGTGAAGTTGATGCCTAGTCTATTCGAATAGGAAAAAACTGCCTTTTCCTTCTCTTTTGGAGTGTAAAAAGTTTGAAGGTAAGGAAAGCATTGCTTCGCTGAAGAAGGACTCAGGTCGGCAGGCGTGCTTCTGATTTCCCTTATCAGGTCAATCATGTTGAATTGACTGGAGTTTTCATCAAGGTCCATAATAATAATTGTATTTTCTCCAATCCAGACAAGTTTCAGTTGAAATATTCATTTACTTAGATAATTAGCAAAGATTACGATAGACTTTTACTGCCAGAGACCTTTTTGACCTTTTTAGAACTTTTAATACAGAGGATCTTGACTTACTGAGAGGAAAAGGTTTAGCAAAGAGATTGATTCTTCTTGATGTGCTTATAAATCTTTATTGTTTTGCAAAATTCAATTTTGAGCTTATGACTCTTTGGAATTTGAAAAATGATCATGAAATTAACGTGATTTTAACTCGGTTGATATAGGATGGCCTTTTCCAAGATTTCCAATTCGAAGGACTCAAATAAATGGTGACCATAAATTTTCAAGTTGTTTGGGGAAAAGTTAAGGGATATCCTTGGTGGCCAGGAGTCGTAAATTCCATTTAGATCGACTTAAACAACACGAAAACAAAATCCGAAAAGGGAGAAAGTCTAACCTACATCCAGTTCATCGGCGAGAACTCGCAGTACAATTTATCTAGTGCCTATCTGAGTTCAAAGCATATCCAAGACTTTCAACGAAGCTTCGACAAGTACTCCAAAGCCCAACCAAGAGTATCATCATCAAAGCACTTAAAAAACTGTATCGAGGCAGCACGAGAGCTATCAGAAGGAAAACTCGACTATTCGCAAATGAAAGAAATCAACACGCGACTCTGCCAAAACAAATCCACGCCGTACACAAAGATAAACAAAGAAATAGAACCAAAAATAACTGAACTAAAGCAACTGATCAGCTTTCACGATAAGATTGAATTGGAGCAGGTGGGTTTAGACACTTATAAACGATATGAAAAAATGCTTTCAGACATCTCAAATGACAATTCAATTGAATCGAATATTTCAAATCTTTGTGAAATTCTCATCTCTTTGGCTAAAATCCAGGTAAATAAAAAACATCTGAAAAAAGTTCATATCGAGAAACTTTTGACTGCGATTTCTGTTTGTTGCTCCAGGTCACCTTTTGAAAAGGTGAAGGAACTTGGAAATCATGTCATTAACTTGAAAGGGGCCTGGAATCATAATAGAAAGAGTTCTGGAGTTGTTGATTTTCGACTTAGGGTTGTTGTTTGTAAGAAAATTTCTTTTATTTTGCAGGGAAATGGATTTGATCATAAAATAGCCAGGAATATCGCTTTGAGTATTGAAGAGAAGTTAAGGAAACTTGACCCTACAATGGATGTCAAGTATAGAAATTGCTATAAAATGATGATTCGAGATCTCAGGAATATTAAGTACGAGGACTATACCAGTATCAATCAAACGTCCTTGTAACATAATTAATATATATTCACCGATTACTTTACCTGAAGATTTCAAGATCTTTAAGTATTTGCCATAAATCTGTAAAATTTCAATTCTTTGTTAACCTTCATCAACTTCATTAACTTTCAACCTTCTCATAATAAATGGAAAGAAAATCTAAACTTTTACTCCCAATGCGGAAATCAACTCGTTTAAACTCAACAGAAACCCCAAAGCAACGACCATCAGTTTACCTTTCAACGATATTCAACAAGGACTTCTCAAGCAAGCTACATCTTTTCCTATTCCTTCTCTACTCAGGAACATCTTTAAACACTTTAATCCCGACTTCTTATTTTTCAATCAGCAGTGCTCAAAGACATGCATTATTTTATTTCAGAGAAGGCGAGTTACACATGGAGTCCGACAGTCATTCCTACGAAAAGTTCTTTGAACTAACAAAAGAGTTAGAAATGCGAAAGTATCGCCAACCGAAGTACATTCACTTCACAACCAGTTCAGTTCAGCTTTACGCCGACGAAGCCGAAGCACGAGAGCATAACACAAGTCAAGAGTTTTCATTGTTACAGAAGTTTATCAACTCAGGCACAAAATTCTCGAGAAAACTTAGAATTCGATGGAATCGAGAAAAAGGGTTCACTTATTTTTTAGTGTCTAACAAGAACCCCCTGCCCAAGTCTCAGTGGTTCACTGACCAGCTGATGGCGAGACCGAAGAACTCTTCTTATATGTTTAATGTTTCTGAGTATAACTACGCTGGAAGACTGCTTAAAACATCTTTTTCTCCTTTTCATCTGCATAAGTCTAAGATGAAAACTTTGGCTTCTGATAAGAAAAAACTATTGATTGGTCATTTGAAGGCTCATTTGAATAACTTCACCCGACAAGCAAGTCTGACGAAGGTGGCTTTCGCTGCATCGACGTATATCACAAAGCAGAGTGACTCTCAAAACTCAGTCACTGTGACGCCTCATGTAAAATACGCTGCTTTAGAAGGAATTATCAAAGACTTCTTGTCGATGATTGAAAGATGGAGAGATATCATGAATGGAGCCCCTGTGAATGAAGCTTACTTTGATTTCATTGAAAATTCGAAGGGAAAGTGGCTTTTGATTGGATGCAAAATTAAAGGGGTTGATTTGGAACTGCTGCTTCAGTCTGTCGCGCTTAGAAGGTTCATTCGAACAAGCACCAGCAACCCGTTTGAGGTGAAGAAGGTGGAAAACCATCATAGTGAGGAAGAAGTCATCACTAAAAAACTTGATAATATTCGCACTCGAATTGATGGTATCAAGGTTAAACCTGCGGAATATGTCAGCTTTGATAGAGAAAATGAGTTCTCTATTTATAAATCGTTTTCGGCTAGTCTTAGCTTGGCTCATAGTTATCAGCCGAGTGTTGTTAGGGATAATATTGTCTCGCCTTTAGCTGAGTTGTATGATAAAACTGTCTTCAGGGCAAAAGAACTGAAAAAGCAAGCAAAAATAAACGAAGAGCTATGCCGCGAGTACAAAGCAAGGCAAGGCCTAATCGAAACAATAATAAGCGAAATAATCGGATCAGTTCTCAGCCACGATCAATTCTCCGCAGGAATAAAGCCATTAACCAAGACCAGTAGTTTCAAAGAATTTATAGACACCTGTTTAAAAGGCGGTATTCTCGATTCCAGAAGCATGACACATCAAATGATAAGAGAAATTGGAGTAAACAGTCGAAACTTCCAAGAGTTTCTCATGTGTTTCAACCAAGTCCTTGAAAAATACTACGACGATGATTGTAAAGATTTGATTATTTTTAGAGTTATTGATAATGCTGGATTTAATGACATTTCTTAGTTTACATTAAAATGCTGGATTTATCTCATTTATTATTACTTTAAATGCTGGATTTATGATTTTTCTTAGTTTACATGATTACTGGAATTTCAAGATCGAACTGATTTTTTCTGATAGTTCTTTTTTTTCTTTGCTTATCTCCTGGTACTCCTTTCTTCTTTCAGCTTGACGCAGTTGGAACCTTTTCGCGAAATCTGTAAATTTTTCTACTTTATTCGAAACTTCCACTTCTTTTTCAATCACCTGGAATTCTTCAATGCTATCTTTTTCGTAGTCCCTATTTTCATTAAAGTTCTTGAGACGGTTTTCCAGGTCTTTGCATTTATTCCTAAGCTGATTGACTACAAGTTCTTTATTTTTCACTTTTTCTCTCCAAAGCTGGAGCATTTTTTCCTCTTGTTTTACAAAATTTTCAAATTCCTCAGCTTTATTCTCCGAATTCTGTTTAATTTTTTCCGATCTTCTTTCCAAACTCACGATATTATTAAGTCTCCACTTGATTTTCGACTTAACCTCAAGAACAGCATTTTTTTTTTCCTCAATTTCTTTTCTCCTCACATTCAATTCATTTTCCTTGGCCTTGAGCGCGTTTTCCCGAAGTAAAAAAGGATTTTCTACTAACTTCGAAGGTCGATCAGCACTTTCACTTCTTTTCTTAGAAATGGCTAACAAAGAGAGTTCTTGGTCTTGAATTTGCTTTTCAAGGCAGGAGATCTGCCCAAGCCTGAGCGCAAGAAGATCCTCTCGCTTTTTAAAGGACTCGGCCATTTGGATCACGGCTCTTTCGGACTTCCCCAAAGAGGCTGAAAGGGTTTCGATGCTTTCAGCTTTTTCTTGGATTTTTACTGATTTTTCGTAGAGAATGTTTTTGTGAGACAATAGGTTTAAGGCTTGCTTTTCGAGAGATTCTTTTGTTGACTTTAATTTGTTCTCGAGTTTCTTCATTTTTTGGATGGAGACTTGAAGAGCGTTTTGTCGGGCGTCGAGGGTGGAGGAGGATTTTAAGGTTGATTGGCAAATTGCTTGAGGGATCAGGCCTAGAATTATTTCTTTGCAGAGACTTTTCACTAGAGATGACTTTTGGATGGGGTATGATTGCTTTAGGTCTTTTAGAGATTTTTCTAAGGAATGAAGCTTGCTTGTGGATGATGAATGGGTTGAAGAGATCTTTTGACGTAACTGATCTATTTCCGCCTCAGCAGTGATCAGAGCTTCCATCTGCATATTGATTACCTTAGCAGTGAGTAATATTTCCTTCTTCGATATGGGACTAGGGCTGATTCTCGTGTCTTCAAATGAAGGAAACCTAATTTTTGGTCGAGATACTCCATCAAACTTATTCAAAACTTTTTCCTTTTCAACAAATCTCTGTTCTTTAACCTTCAACGGTTTTTCCTTTTCCACAAAAACCAGTTCCTTAGCTCCAAAAGTCAACTTTTTCTCTTTTTTTTGAATTTCAACAACAGGACTAGAAGATTTTTCCTTTCTGGGTGACAAAGGTTTATTTCTCTTAATAAAATTTTCCAATCTTTGTTTATGTTCACATCCAAAGCTATAAGTCGAGAAGTACCCCTTCGGTTTATTCATCTCATTTTTCAAATTCATTATAAAGAAAGAATATTAAATACTAACTGTTCAGAATTTATTCGAAGCGAAAGCGTCTTCCGCTTCTTTCGCAATATCTTGAACCCGTTGCAGCTTTTCAGCGAAGCTTCTCGAAGGCGCGTTGATTGTTATCGGCTGTGCTGTTGGATCCAGTTTAAAAGCCTTGTCCGCTGCGATGTTTCTCATGTTCATCGACTTAGAAGGCTTGCTTCTTCTGATGGGAGTCGAGGTGTTTGCAAAGGGTTGATTTATTGGTTCAAATCCGTATAAAGTCACACTTGCTCTTGGAGTTATTTCGATAACGTAAGGCTTGTAAAATGAGTTGCTTTCTCCTCGTCGCTTTTCTTTACTTGTCTTGCATTGAGACCTGTCCCAGAACCTCTGAACACTCAGTTCAGGGAATTTTTCTTCAGGAGTTGTTTCGTAATTCGGGTTGATTTTTGTATTTTTACGGAGGTTGAGTAGTTTAGGCTCGTATTGTTTGATTGAGTCGCGATTTGGCTTTGAATGTTTTGGACGCTCTTCATCTAAAAAGTCAAAAAGAAAAGATGGAAGATTTTTTGTGTCTGAATCACTTGTCCTGGATCGACCTGATGATTTCGCCATTCTTGTTGACTTCAAATGAAGGTTTAGCTTTGTAGATCGTTTTGGCGAGGGGATCACATCTTTCATGCAGATTAACGTGCGTCTCTTGGTAGTTTTAAATCGTTGTGAATCAGTCAGTTCTTGAAGAGTACTTGGGGTAACTATTAAAAAATGACCTTCTTTTGACATTTATTCGATTGAAGTTAATCATGTTAGAATTATACTTGATAGGATCAGCTTTACTTTTGATTTAATTATTTTATTATAGGAGATTATTGAGATTATCAATTGTTTTAGAGAAAAGTTAAAACTGAGATAGTTGGTTTAGAAAATATTGGCATATGAAATCTTAGATTTGTATTAGGTGAGTCTTTTTGATAATTGCAGAGATTTGATTAGTGATCAATATTTGAGTGATAAATAATGTTATAAATAACTGTTAAGATAATCAATAAATAGATTTCGATTGGTTGTGTAGTTATTTCATGATATGCGGTTTCTTTGATTGATTTTAATTAATTTCGATTTCTTGTGAGGGGTTGATCATCTAAATCTATTTTTATGATTAAAATATTATATTATACAGAGAATCATTAAAGATTAATTATATATAGATTAAAAAGAGAAATATGGATTTTCTAGTTAATTCTGAAGATTAAAGAAGAATCAAAGTAATATCTTGATGAGTCAAGTTCCCATACGAAACATAAATGGTATCATTTCAAATTTATCACACAGTATTTAAATCCCAGATGAAACATTACAGCATCCACTTAAAGCTACCTCACAATAATAACTACCCATTCAGAATAATTTTATACAAATAGACAATGCAATCATAATAAGAATTTGGAGTATTTATCAACAATGGATGTAGGCCACTCAAATGAGAATTATGATTAATAAAGACATCCATCTGTAATAGTAATTATAGCAAGATGCATAAAATAGAATTCTAAAAAAGATTATGCATTAACTATTATATTCATTTATTTATAAAGTATCTCTCTGTTTTGTCTTCTTCTCCTTAATTTTTCATCTTATTATTGGTTTATTAAGATTATCATGCTCATTTTAATAAATACGAATAAATTAATTCTTCATCTATATAGCTTTTCTCTCTAAATTCCATTAATTTCAAAAGAGATTGCTTTACCTTTACTTCACAGATCAAATTCAACCATCAACAATTTCTAAACATACTAATTATCATCTAACCACTCCAAAGCCATATTCGAACTATCAAGAACCCTGAAACCTCTCCCAACATAGTTGAAGAATGTCCCAATATATTTGATAACTCTCCAAAAGCCCTCCCTCCAATCATATCTTTGAATTTTTTGATTGTCAATATAATACTTTGTCCTTGTCACAGCGCCTAACCCACCAGTAATCTTGAGTCTAACTAATTTAGATCCATCTTCACTCTTCACAGTCAATTTAAAGTTTTGCTCTTCTTCAGGAACTTCATCCTTGAAAACTCTGACACAAGCTCCGATATACTCTTTCTCAGAAGGCACCTCAACACAGCAGTGCTTGATGAACTTAACATAGGTGCTATGAGTCACAGGTCCTTTTAAGATGCATTCATATAGAACTGGCATTTTTATTATAAAAAATGGAGACAAATTATTTTATCCCAAAAAAAATGAAAGGTTTAAATATTATCATCGATTCAACTAAAAATAATAAATTCTAATAATCTCTTAGAGATTTCTTTTCCTAAATGAATAAAAGGCTAGATTAATCCTAATAAATTAAAAGCTTTAGATTCAAACATAACTCATACAATAAATCCAAAAAATAACAAATCCAACAAAAAAAGCCATTCCAAGTTATTTTTTTAACTCTCTTATATTAAGATGATTAACCAAATCCTCAATAAATGGTAGAAGGCACAGCTTTAATCATCCTAAACGTGAAAGAACTTCAACCAATCGAAGACCGTAACATCTCTAAAACCCAATCCGAGTGCCAGCTCTGTGGTTGTCCCCTCGGTTCAAAAGGAGCGAGTCAATCTCAAAAGCACGTCTGGTAACCTAAACTCAGCCGATTCTGCTTCAACTCAGTCTGCTCAGCATGTTCACCTCTAACAGCTCAACATCCAGAAAAGCAAGAAGCTCTTCGAATATGTCTTAAATGTTATGCACATTACCTGAAAATCCAAATTGAAGATGAAGACATTCCTCGGGTGAAGTTGATGATTGAAGAAGAAATCAAGAAAATTGAGCAGGAGACTCATGATTATTATGCTCGAGAACTTGCACAACTTCGAGCTCAGCATCACCAAAGGGAAAAAGACATGAAGGACCAGGCGAAAAAACTTGATGAGGAAATCCAAGAAAAAGATCTGAGGATTTCTTCTGTTGGATTAAATAGTGAAAAACAAAACAATCGAAATAAAGACTCACTTGAAAAGTTTATCAAGGAAATGAAGGAAAAAGAACAGGAAAATCAGAATCTTAGAATGGAAATTGAAAGTTTGAAGGAAAGTCACAGGAAGATGGCCTCGGTTCAGAGTAAAAAAGGATGTCTTAGCAGTTGTGAAGTTTTTTAGGTAGATTAACAGGGAAAGAGATTTAGTCTTTAGGATTTATTGAGAGGAAGATTAACTATTTTAAGGTTAAGATAAAAAATAGATAAAATTGGGTGTTACCGAACTAAGATGTTATATTTTCTCTAATATCTTCAATACTCTCATAATTCACCAAGATTTATCTAACACAATAAAAATTATTCTTTAATTTCTTCAAAACTCTTCAAAACCTGATTGCAAAACTGTTTCAATTGCCTGACATAGCTTAAACTAACTCTCTGCAGCCCATGATTCTGCACAATTTTCGTCGCTTTATTCAAGTTAGAAAAGCAGATCAAATCATGAATCCTTTCTCCAGAGACATCAAAAAATTCCTGAACTGCATCTCTGGGACTAGTCTTTTTCAAAGGGCTTCCAACTTTTTCAAAAAACCTAAGTTTTTCTCTAATAACCTGATGAGGACTAGCCCTGACAGTTTTCGATTGAACCAGCTGATGAACCGAATGATTTTTACTAGAAAAAATAAAACTAGACTTTCTCTGAGCAGAAGGAGTTGCAACGGAAGCAGTATCAATAAACAACTTCTTCCCCTGTGCAAAGCGACTGTCAGCTGAGGTCCTTTTACTATCGCCCCTGACGAATTTCTTCAAATCATCACTCATGGGGCGACTTCGAGTGAGTCCTTTCGTGATTCCCTCAGTCAATCCCTTAAAATCCATTTATTACTAATTCGACTCATTGGGAATCGTGACTCGGTAGCAGGTGTTATTCGTCGACTCAGTGATCAGAAGTTGATTCGGCTTTGATTTCGAGAAGTTTATCGAAGTGATCTCGGGCGCTGAAGGAACTGTGAAATTTCCGATCAATACTCCTTCGGAACTTAAAATGGAAATCATACCATTTTTAGAATAGTCGCTGAAGTCGTAGTTCGCAACGTAAATCTTCCCGTTTTCAGATACTGCGATACCTGTTGGGCCGAATCTTGATGAAAACTGGTAAAAGACACTCATGTGGTGAACTCCGTATGGACTTTGAACTATTCTTAGGACTCGGTTCATGCAGGTCTCAGACACGTAGATGAATTTTCCGTCGTTGCTTATCGCGATTCCTGATGGGTATGCCAGACATTTCAAGGCTATTGGCTTTAGAACGAGCAGGTCTAGATCTGCTGCGAATATGCTTCCGGTTGGGTTTGAGATGGAAGTCTCGCCAAGAGGACCGCTGTCGGTGAAGTATAAGTATTTGTTTTCGGGGTTGTAGGCTAAGCAGTTGGGGCCTAGTAAAGGTTTGCCTTCATAGTCCCTCACAATTTCAGTGACTTCACGATTTTCCGAGTCAGACAAGCAAAGAATGCACTGATGAGCCATATCAGCAATATACGCTGTATTGTTACTTTCAAAAACAATAGAAGTAGGCTGCCCGCTCGTATTATAAAGTTCATCAGGTTGCCTGTCAGTTATCTTATAAATATGCCCAGTTTGAAAAGCTGCATAAACCCTTCCATCCTTTTCCTCAATGACATTCCAGATGCCAGTTTGATTGCCTTCAATGACAGGTTCAAAAGGTCCAACTTGAAGTTCTTCCATTTATAATAAACCTGCAGATATTAAACATTTTCTAATAATTCATGAGGAAATCAAATCAATCAAAACTGCATCTTTTGTATTCAGTCGACACTCGGTCCTGCACAGACCTGCCCACTTTGCCGACGATTCAGACAACGCTTCCAACTCTTCAAAAACTGAAACATTCCTCTTCGCAGGCCTGGCTTCTTGCGAGTTCTCATTCAGCGAGGACTGTTGAAAGACCACAGTTGAATAAACTACGAAGAAGAAAAAAGCCTTCTTTGGAAGTAACGCCTAAGATGGTTCAGAATGTTTTGCAAAAGTACTTCATTCCTGTATTTGAGGCACAAAGGCATCGACAGAGGAATTTAAAGACATCGAGGACTGCGGAGTTTGGAAAAAGTCTTAGTGAGACACTTGTTGATGAACTTTTAAGGTATCAGTCTACTTTAAAGGATTTGAATCTTAAACTTAAGCTTATCCAGGAAGATAAAGAGAGGAAAAAACTTGAAATTTCAAGTTTAAAGGAAAAAATGTTGAATTTGCAGGGATTGATGAATGCTGAAAAGGCAGAATTGCCTTATTTTTTAAGTTCTTACTTGAGTTTTCGCACGGGAAGTGTGTGTCAGGAGAATGAATACTCTGATATCAACTTGAAGAACAGAGAGTTGAAGAACCTTCTGGCTAATGAAAGCACTCGAAATGTTTTGCTACAGGACAAGGCAATGGTCTTGGAGCACTGGAACTCTTTGTTTAAAATGCAGAGCGATATAATGGGAGAACAACTCAAAGGGGTCTACTTCGCTTCTGACTCACTTTCTAGAGAACTTCTCTTGAACTTCTACATCGACCAACGAAAGATCTGCAAAGATGCTTGTGAGTCGATCATTCAACTTGAATTTTCTCATGAATTCACCACTCAAATCAACATTTTAGTTATAAACGAAACCACAGATCAAGCTTTTTTCAAACTAGACGAAAGAAAAAGTTTGTTAAAAGAACTAAAAGACAGGTCAAGTGCTTATAAATATGACCAGGAGTGGCTTTTCAATGAAATTAAAAAGAAAATCGAAGAACGTGACCTATTTTTAGAAAAGTTCATCGACGTCGACAAAAAAAACTCGACATTAGAAGAAGAATACGAAAAAATGCGAAATATTGTAAAGGAAATCAAAGCAAAAAACAAAATGAACGACTTAGAAGAAAAAGTCTGCAAATTTTGCAAGAAGGTTTTCATAGAAAGAGACAATTTTCACTGGTCTTGCCGAAACCACCTCAGTGAATGGGGAGAAAGTCAGTACTTCTGGTGCTGTGGAGCCACTGATAAGGAATCTCCTGGTTGTCAGCTCTCAAAACACATCTCAGACGAGGTCGAAGACGGCAAAGTAACTGAAAATCCTAAAAGTCAAGTCAAACTAAAATGTATCAACTGCCAGGAATACGGCCATGAATTCAAAGACTGCATCAAGGACCCCAACCCGAAGACTGAAGCTGGTTTTAAATCAAAGCCAATTCGAAAGAATAAAAGAAAACTTACTTCAAGTCGCTGGAACAAGCTTAAAAATGAAGACCTGGACTTTTTTGAGTACTTTGATGATATCGACCTGGCGAGACGTGAGGCAGTTCTAGAGGAATTTGAACTTCCATTTATAAAGAGTTAATAAACATGCCATATTGTGAAATAGTTAATTAAATATACTTGTGAAAATCCTGATTCACACAAATAATTTAAAATCTTTCTTGAATCACCCTTCATTCAAAATGATTCAAGCATCATTCTAACTAAGTCTCGGATAACCTCCGTTAATTATTCAAGTCCATTCTTATTATTCTCCACCCAGAGAATATAAATGGAACGTGAGCTCCGAG
Source organism: Stentor roeselii (assembly GCA_006503475.1). Classification (NCBI taxonomy): domain Eukaryota; phylum Ciliophora; class Heterotrichea; order Heterotrichida; family Stentoridae; genus Stentor; species Stentor roeselii. Next base: position 108,609 of record RSEH01000091.1, on the reverse strand, counting down.
ACGAGAGGATCGACAATCAAAGACTAGAAATAATAGGAAAGGCTTCTATTTTCACCTTTTTATCTATTCTTTTAATCACTCTGCTGCTTTGTATAATCACTAAAAACAGAGGAAACTGCTCATTTGCTATTTGGCAAAACATAACTTATCTCCAGCTCATTCGGTGGCTTGGGCTGATAAACGTTGACGACGAGTCAGAATTCGAAGCGTTTTTTGAAGAGTTTTCTCTGATCTTTCGACCTTTTCGACTACCTTCGGTCTGTCTTGACGAGTCAATCGACTCCAAGTCTTACAAAACAATGCAGATCGAGTCAAACGGTTTCATAAACAACGCAAAAGAGATCCTTTTGATATACTTGACAGTGATGATCTTTTGTGTGGTTGCTTTGATCAGTAACAAAGTGTCTCAAGGTAACAGATTTTCTAGTCTTGTGAAAAAAATTAAATTCTCGATCATTATTCGACTGCATCTTCTTCTTTTTATGGATTTTATGATGTTCAGCATGATAAACATCGCTTTTTTTGACTCTGGAAACACCTGCTCTACTGTTAACCTCGGCTTGTCAATCTTTTTCTTGATCCTCGGCGGGTTCTGGATCATTCAGATTCCTTTACTCATCAAGAAAAAACTTGCAAGTAACTTAGAAGAGAACTTTGACGTGATTTTCGAGTCGATTGACACGATTGTCTCAGAGTTCCAGCCGACGTTTAGGACAGTTACGTACCAGTACTATACAATCTTCTTGCTTTACAGACTTTCTCTTGCTTTTTGCTTGATTGTGTTGGGTAGTTCACCTTCTGTGCAACTTTTCATGATAGCGAGTTTCCAGGTGATGACGAGTAAAGAATATTTAGTGTTTTATATACTTAAAGTCAAGCCTTACAAGAGCCGCACTGATTCTTTTTCAGTCTTTGCCTGTGAATTTTTAAGTCTTATCCTCGTCATCTTCATTGGAATCCGGTCTTTGGACCTAGGCCCGAACAGCAAATATTACCTTTCTGTCTTTTGTGTATTTCTCATCTGGCTCACTGAAGCTGTCATTGTGGGGAGGTTCGGATTTGCTATTTTACTCAGATCTGAAAATCATACCAGGACTACTGCTTTAGATGAGACTTCTCCACAGGTTGTTACTGAACATGTCCCTCAGAACTCAGTCGCTGCTCTGAAAAGTGAAAATGGAAATCAAAGGTTAGGACTTAATTCTTACTCTATCAAAGGAATCACTGGAAGACAGAATAATGATGTTTTTGTTGATGCTCCTAGAGAAACCCCGCATCAGAATACGGAAAATGGTGAAAATCCTGTAAGGAGAAGAAAAGTTAATTTGAATTCGGTTACTGTTAAAAAGGATATTAGAGGAAATTCGCAGAACTCGAAACTGAGTACTCCTTATCCTTATGCTGCTAGAAGTCAGGCTGGAAATTCTTATGCGACTACTGGACATTTAAGTCATTCTGGCACTAAAGATATAAAAACAATGTTCAAGTTTGATGATGATGAGTTTGATAGAAAAGGGAAGGACTAAGTATATATAATGATTAAATAATGATATGAATTATTCTATTGATTTCATTAAAGTTTTAAATATTTCCAAAAATAAACCACTGATTATTTCGAATGTTCCTCAAACCCCTAAAATCCCATAATCATTAAAAAACCTCTTAAAAACACCATGTTAGCATTTAAAACTCAAAAAATCCTCTCTCGTTTCTATGTAAAAAGTCCTATAATCATAAAAGCAGACTCAAAAATTTCAATCACAGATCAAGAAAAGTCTCTTTTCTCCACCCTTCTGAAACATCTCAGCGAATCAGAAGTTCGCGTAGCAGGTGGTTGGGTCCGAGACAAGTTATTAGGTCTAACATCCGACGACATCGACATAACTTTAAACAACATGACAGGCTTAGAAGCAGCAGAGAAGTTGAAGCAAAACATATCAAATTCCAGCAGCATCGGTAAAATGAAAGAAAATCCAGAAGCGAGCAAGCATCTTGAAACAGCCTGCATTCGAATACTCGGGTATTCCTTGGACCTGGCAAATCTAAGAACCGAGTCTTATTCAAACTCGCGCATTCCTCAAATGGTAATTTTTAGTCAGTGCTTCGGAAGCCCTTCAGAAGACGCGCATCGTCGAGACTTGACGATAAACTCGCTTTTCTTTAACGTTTCTCAAAATACCATTGAGGACTGGACTGGCTTCGGACTTCAAGACCTGGAGTCGAGAATTGCGAGGACACCTCTTGAACCGGAAGTCACAATGAAAGATGATCCGCTTAGAGTATTGCGCATCATTCGTTTTACTTCTAGATTTAGACTTGGATTAGAAAAGGACTTGGATAAAGTCTTGAGGGATAAAAGGATACATGAATGGATTTTAAAGAAAGTTAGTCGGGAAAGGATCAGAATTGAATTTGAAAAAATGATTGAAAATCAAATGTTTTTTGAGGCAATTAGACTTTTGGAGGATTTTGAATTGTTTTCAGTTGTTTTTATGATTAAGGACTTTAAGGTCAAGGGAAGCTGTGAAAAAGTTCAGAGTCTTGGTGAGAAGTATCGCTTCGAAAAGTATGTAACTGCAGTACTTCATTATTTCGCCCCAAAAACCATTTGGTTCAATAAAAAAGAAGTTGATATCAGTTCATATGTCTGTAAAGACTCATTAAAACTCTCAAAGAAACAAGAAAAAATCATTAAAAAGTATCTTGATTGTCTTCCTGAACTTGAAAAACTTTCAGAAAAGTTCTGCCCAGCCGAAGCAGGACGAATAATAAAAGAACTAAGTGGCGACTGGCAAGAAATTCTCGACCTTCTTCCTCAAGACAGTTCAAAATCATTACTTTCAAACATCCATCTGCATAACTTAGAGTTATTCTGGCAAGAATCCATTCTTTTTCGAGTAAACTTAATTAGGGCGATGAGTTGATATCTCTACTGAAAATTCCTCCTCAAAAAGTAACTCTTTACCTTTTAATATGCCAGAAATGGCAAGCATTAAACCGAAAAGGTACAAAAAAAGATCTTGAAACTTTCTTATTAAATTTACAAAATGACTAGTTTTTTCTTACTTATCTGTTTAAATCCAGTTTATTCTCAGTGGGAGTACCGGCCAATTGAAGGAGAAGACAGAGTAAAGACCAGTTAGACAATAATTTACTGTCAGTTCTACCGATCCCCTTGTCAGAACCCGACAACTTTTCCAACTCCAAGACGAGCGGCCACTGGGATCATTTACAAGACTTGGACCAAAGCTGATGTTGATAACTTGTGCCCTGGAAACCAATGCGGACCTTTTTGCAACACGACTCAAGACTCTTGCTTTGTCCAGTTTCGAATACCTAAAGACCCAGAAGATACAACACAGGGTGGAAGGTTTTTACCCTTGGCTAGTGGAAGCACTGATAGAATTGGAATGCTTAATGAAAGCTATTGTCCACCTACTTGTTGTATGAGTGAAAATTGTAGAAGGTTTAGGGATATTTTAGGAGAACCGGTACCTGTTGAACATGAAGTTTTGATTGTGTTTGGAGGGACTGCACTTAGGAATGTTACTGTTAATGGAACATTGCTTTTTGATGACTGCTCGGAAGCACATTTAAAAATTGCTAGGGCTGGGTATAGACTTGAAGTTACGGAATCTTGTGGAATTGAAATTTTAAATGAAATTTGGAGGTATGATCTTTTGGATAATATTTGGACTTATGTTGAACCTACTTATCCACCAAACATCGCAAACTATTCATTCCCATTCCCTCGTCACAGCCACCGAGGTAACCTAATCGAGATGTCAATTTTCGACCCATTCGTTGGGGTAATAACTTTGAAAAAATACCTCTACATCTACGGTGGTTTCGCCTTAGAATGTCGAGACGCATGCGACGACATGTGGAGATTCGAGATTCCATGGGCAAGCCAGCGTTATTACCCAATAAGCAAAGGTTTCTGGAACCGAGGAGGATACTGGGAAAGATTATCACAAAATTACTCTCCAGGAAGACGAATGAGTCAAGGTCAAGTAGCTTCTTCAGACTTTCAATTCATTTACTTATTCGGCGGTCTCGGGCGAAACCTTCTTTACAAGGACCTGTGGAGGTACCGAGTAGAACAAAACACGTGGGAAGAGCTCGTAACTTACGGAATCTCGAAAGTGACCCGAACAGTCACGACCTGGAACGGAACTGTTTATGACCTGGTCTTGAACATCAGTGATAAAAGACTCAACGACTCGATAACTTATTCCAAGCAAGGCTCTAAACCTTCTGAAAGGATGTCATCTTGCTTACTTTACTTTAATGGAACTCCGAGTTACTTGTTCTTGTTTGGAGGACTGGGAACACGAGTCAGGTTGTTTGACTTAGGAAATACGAGTGTCGCTTTAGAAGACTTCTGGGTTTTTTCACTGTCTTCGAATAAATGGACACAGATCTTCAGTGATACTCCAGGACCATCTGCCAGGTATGAAGCGAATATCATTGTAAGGGTCAGATAGCAGCTTGACAGCACTCGTCTTGCCGTTTACGGCGGAAGACATGGGGAAAAGGTCTATGATGACTTCTGGGCTTATAATATTGAGACGAATCACTGGTTTAACTGGACCCGGATCTTAAAAACCACCGGGGTCTACCCTGAAGGAAGGTTCAAAGGTTTGTTAATAAGAACTGAAGAAGGGATGCTGATTTACTCAGGTTCCACCACAAACGTGACAAACATCGCAGAAACTGACCTGACAACAGAAGACTACATGACTTACGTCTCAGAATGCCAAGATGTCCTCAACGTCTACGGCTTTTCCATTTACAACATCGGACTACCTGAGTATTGGCAGCGGCAACAAGAACTTTACGAGCAAAGTAAAAGCAACTGTTTTCTTAGAAGTACTCCTATTCCCACCTTTAAAGGAAAAATCGATTATCTGCAGGGTGTCTGGTTCTTCCGCTTAAATCAATGCGAAAACAACTGCTCGAATCACGGGTACTGCGAGTTCGGGACCTGCTACTGCGACGACGGGTACTACGGCAAACTCTGTGATTCTCTTACTTGTCCTGGGACTTTCTGCATTTACGACAGTGAATTTTTCTCTACTTCTGAATGTGTGCATTGCTCTGGGTATGGAGAGTGTTTCAATGGAATCTGCAACTGCACTGAAGGGTACAGTGGCGACGACTGCTCGAAACAGACCTGTAGGAATAACTGCAGTTTTCATGGGGAATGTGTCGAGATGTACCCGATCAGTCAATGTGATTGTCATGGGAAGTACGGAGGGGATACCTGCGAAGTCGTTTTGTGCTTGAATAACTGCAATGAACCTTATGGAACTTGTAATATCACCACTGGACTCTGCACCTGTGAAGAAGGGTTTTACGGAGTTGACTGCTCAGTCGTCGGGTTGAGTGAAACTCTTCAAAGATTTTCAGTAGTTTTCAGTCTTTTCCTGTTTGCAGTCCTTTAACTTATGCGATTAAAAGATGGTAAACTGATAATACTACTAACATGGCCTCTCATCGTTTAAATCTCAGACTTCCCATCAATCTTCACATCAATGAGCGGCCTAGTTCCGAGCGGCCTTCTTCCAGAACTGATAAACTGGTAGAAGCTTCCTTTTCAAGTGAAGTTCAACCTGAATGCTCAACACCAAAGCTCTCAGTCTGCTCGTCGTCTAAGACCTTAACGTCAGTCACCAAACTCAAAGACCTGCTTCAAAAAACATCAGACAAGTTGAAAGGAATTCAAAGTAAACCTGAAAGACTTCCTTCAAATGAAGTTCCAGAAAAATCTTCAGAGATTCTTCGCTTAAAACGTGAAGTTCGGATCCTTGAGATGGAAAAGTAAGACTTATTTAGAAAAGAACTTGAAACTGAAAACAGGAAATTGCATGAAAGTCTTTCAGCTTACAGAGACACTCGACCGATCTCTGAGGAGCAGGTGACTTTAGCTCGATATTCAAAGTTTTTCATGTCGGCTGTTAAGGAAAATCAAGAAATTTTCAATATCTTTCAAAATGTCTTCACCAATGAAGACCATTTCATGGCAAAGGCCTCTTGTGAAGACTTGGCTGGATTCACTGTTGGCCTTTTGCAGTTTTCTTTAGACACTTTAAATAAAATTCAGCAGGAGAAGGCAGGGATGACTGGAACTGTCAGGAATTTCTCGGTGAAGTTCGCAGGAAAAGAAGTCAATGATGAAGCTTTGAAAAGGATTTTTATTCAAAGTCAGAATTTAACGCAAAATATTGTGAATCAGAAGCAGAGAATTGAACAGGCTTATGAAAATGTTAAGGAAACTATTGACTCTGGACGGATTAGCTCTACTCCTACGGCCTCTAGACCTCAGAGCTCGACTAGTCTTTCCAGGAAAGCTGCTGAAACTCCGAAACATCGGTTCACTCCTATGTTGGGGTTTAGGGAAAAAAGTCAGAGTTTGAAGGAAAATGGGTCTGATGATACTTAATTTCTAATAAATTAAATAATTGGAAGGATTAGTTTAAAGGTATTTTGATTAAACTATTATTGTTTGGATAGAAAATGAATTGAAATTGGTGGATAGGGAATCAAATTGAGGGATTATTAAAGGAAGCCATTTGAAATTTCTAGAAATGTAGAAGAGGTGAAGTGTTTATTTGGGATATAAAGTTAATTCTTCTTTATATTTCAATCTCTTCAGATCCTGGCATAATAAATAATCTTCTAAATAGCAAACAATAGTCCTCCAAAGTGCAAAGTTTGAAAAAAGTAATATAAAAGAAATAACTGATCTCGAATCATCAATTTCCCAAAGTGTTCTATATCTACTTCCTTATTCTTTCAAGTTAGGGCTCCTGGTTGAAAACACACTCAATCAAATAAGATAAGCTTCAATTAAAATTTAACAGATACCTTAGAACCTTGAATAATTTTATGATAATTAAAAACAGTTGAGGAACAATAATCTGTCATTAATTTAGGATATGTAAAATTTCAACTCTTTTATTAATCCACCTTTTTTACTAACTCCTTTTTGAATTTGATTTTTTGGATAGATACTCTCTGGTAGTGAAAATTTCTGTATTTGATGTTAACTTATTGTATTCACTACTCTTTGATTATTTCTTTAATGCTTTCTTTTTATCTTTTTTCTTTTTGAATTCTGAAAGTTCAGTTTCAATAGAGTTTTTAAAACTTTGTCCAAATTCTGTTTTTCCCCTTTTAGACAAAGAATAATAGTGAAAATTTGGAAGGTATGCTTATGATTCTCTCAAAGGTATTTAGACCCTTAAATAAATATTAAGCTGAATTAAATACTTGAGTGGAAGGAAAGAATTTCAATTAAATGGAATGGAAATGATGAAAGTGTGAAGGAAACTATAAAGGCTAGGTTTTAAGAAACGATTTCATTATTTTAATTTCTACTAAATTAACTAACTGGTAAGATAAGGCCTGGTGAAAAATAATTGAAAACTAATACTTTGATCAACTGGATGCAGAAGAAATCAAATAGGAAACCGATAAATAAGCAGATCACCCAAAGAACTGAAAACATATGATCCATTGACATTTCTAGTAACGCCACTGCAATTACAGTTCCAAAAATAATCAAAAGCATGATAAAAAGTCCAAAAAATTCCTTCTTCCTTGAACCCCTAACCTCCTCAGACCCAGACACCACAGGAGGTCTCCTAAAGAACAAACAAAGCAAAGCTCCAAGTAACAAATTGCTAACAATAACCATAGAAAATGCAACAGCAACATCTTGAAACATTAAATTTCCCAAAAGTGTCCCAAAACTTCTTCCCTTATCCTCAGCATAAGAGTTCCCCATTCCGGACAAAATGACTCCAATCAGAATAGTTTGAAGCAAAAACGAGCAGACACCCTGAGCACATCTAGAAAACCTTGAATAGTTTTCATGATAATAAAAAACAGCAGAGAAGAAATAATCAGCAATAAATCCAGGATATCGAATTTCCTCATTTTCCTCAAACATAGGAACTTCTTGCTCAACTCCTTTCTTTCTCCTAAGATTTCTATTGTTAGGACTATCAGGCTGAGTGAAAAGTTCTGTATTCTCTGGAAACTTGTCAGATTCCGCAGGTCTTTTCAAGTTCCTACCTTCAGGATTCTCCTGTTTAGCTTCTTCAAGTTCAGCAATTTTCCCTTTACCAACATTTTCTTCATAAGCTTGTGTTGGATTTCTATCATTTGTTCTTTTTTCCAATTTATACCCTGAAATTTTCGAGCCTTTCGCTGAACTTTCATAAACATTAGACTCTTTTTCAGCATTGAACAAAAAAGGTTTCTTTTCTGAGCCAAAGTTCGGACTTTCTAAAGATTCTTTCCCTGGATCTCCCTGGCCTGACTTTCCAGTAGTTGCGAAATTTTGACTTTCAATGATTTTTAAGTCAGTTGGAGCTGCGAGACGATAATTCGAAGAGTAAAAAGCCTGAGTTCCTTTACCAGCTTCGTAGTTCACGTCACTTTGCGCTGGAATCCTCTGACCGTGCTCTGAAAGTTTACCCGGATGCTGTGAACTATCGTCCAAATTCATTTCGGTCAATCCTGCAAGGCGAGGAGCGGGGTTATAAGCAAAGTTCCCTTGTCCTGGTCCAGGAGGTCTTTGAAAGCCTTCAGAGTTTTCAAACTTCATCTCAGTGAGTCCAGCAAGGCGAGGAGCAGGGTTGTAAGAAAAGTTGCCTTGTCCTGGCGCAGGATGCGCCCTTTGAGACGCTTCAAAACTTTCCAGGTTCATTTCAGTGAGTCCTCCGAGGCGAGGTGCAGGGTTGTATGCAGAGTTTCCAGGAGCCCTTTGGAAGCCTTCAGGAGATTCCATGTTCATTTCAGTGAAGCCTCCCAGGCGCAGTCCTGGGTTATTTCCTGAAGGCCCTGGTCTTTGGAAGCCTTCGGAATTTTCCATGTTTAGTTCGGTCAAACCGGGAAGCTTGGGACCTGAGATGTATTCAACGTGTCTTACTTGATCAGGAAGTCTCGGGCTTTCGTCTTGGCTTAGCTCTGGTACTATTTCTTTTCGGACTCCTTCGTTTCTTGGTGATACTCCTGAAAGGTTTTGGAGTAAATATTTACCGTCGGTACCTGGCCTTGGCTCGTATTCTGTTAGACGTAGATCTCTTGATGGAACCGCGTAGCTTATGTTACGGGTTTCGGATCTGGAATCTTTTCCTGATTCGAGGTTTGTTACTCCTCCTAGTCTTGCCATTTGAACTGAAGGGATTTCATGTTGAGACCCTCTCGGCAGGTTTCCTTTAGCAGATCCTCCTTGTTCAGAACGAAACTCTTCAAATTGAGCAAATTTTTGCATTACAAAACCGTCTCCAGATTGAGAATAACTAAACCCGCTCTTTTCATCTTGATTTAAAGGAACAACAGCAACTTGCGGTCCCCTTCCATCCTTCGAATCGCGTCTTCCAATATTCGAAGAAGTTCCACTAGTAGGATCCGATTTTGGATAACCTGCGAAACCAGGTCCAGTGGGCGCTTTTTCCACATCTTTTCCAGTAAATCTCACATTTTGTTCAGTGTTAGGGAATTCAGAGACCTGAAATGCTTGAGCCTTAAAAGCGAAGCCAGCAGCTTTTTCAGATTCAGGAAGATCAGACTTAGAAGAGACATTCATCGGCATGATTTGCATTTTGACACGTTCATTGTTTTCATTTTTTTCAACTTTCTCATATTTTTCAACTTTTTCAACTTTTTCAGGTCTTTCAGGTCTTTCAGCAGGGTTTTTAGAGAACTCAGCTCCAGGCAAGATCTGATACCCAAGAGGAAGAGTCAATTTACGTCCTTTTACAACATCTTCACTTTTAGGTTCCTCGATTTCAGAGTACCCAAGGGCCTTTTGACTTTCATATTCTTTCACCTCTCCCCCAACAACAGCGAATTTTGCAGGAGGTACATGAAGAGTGCCTTTTTTTTCATCTTTTTCACCACGTCCTAGTTGATCAGCGACTTGGTTTTCGATATACCCTGGAGTTTTTTTACCTGCAGGAGGAAGAGCTGCGATGATTTTCGCGACAAAGACTTTACTCTCCGACTCTTTCCTGTCCTTGACGACGAGACAGCAGGCCAAGAAGATCCAAAGCAAAGCGACGAGACAGACAAGGTAGATAAGGATAGGTCCTCCGTCATCGTCTCCATCAGAATCCGTTCCAAAGTGCGACCCACTGGTATACAAAGAAGTATGAGAACAAGAGCAAATACTGCGATTTCCTTCAAATTCAGCAAGTTTGCATCCTTTTCGTGACCAGTCGTCAGTTCTCCAATAAACACATTTAGGAGGGAACTTATCAACATTCCAAATAGGGACGCTAACGTTGATAAAGCCATCTTCCAGCTGAATGTCTAAAATAGTTTGTGTGAAGTTGACGATTTCAATCAAAGTAAACTCAACTGCTGCGGAATGTTCTTCACTATTGTTAAGATAAAGTTCAGGGTCCCAGTTATAAACATTCAAAACTGTCATAATTGTTGAACTTGACAAAAACATTAGACTCGGGTCCACAGGTAGTGCGATTAGTGTTGAGTTCAGCTTGTCAGGTGTTCGAAAGCTGGGAATATCATCTCCTTTATAAAGTTTCACATAACACTCAATTGGACTCTTGCCGAAAACCATCCACTGGGTCTGCGCCATTGAAACAGAACTCGCCATTGCCAAGGCTTTCAAAATTTCGTTCGCTTGGTACAAGTCCTCCGCAGAGTCGACCACTGTCGTTGGAGTGAACTCAACAAGTTTCAACAAAATATCAACAAAACGGTCTGCTCGCGCTGTCGACATGATCACGACTTCATCTGAAATCAACTGGGTGTAACTACTCAGCAGCTGGTACAGCGATAGTCGCTTCTCGAAGTCAAGGTCGTAAAGAGTCACAACTGCCGTCAAGGAAAACAAAACGTCTATCTTGCTGAAGTCAATGTCTTGCATCGTTCCTTTCAACTCTTCAATGGACAGAAGGCTCAGGTTGAAGGCCTGGTCTTGATAACTCTCGTTAAACTCATGTGTTCGAAAAGCCCAGGCAAGGTTCGTCAAGTACCCGACAAGTGTTTCAGCGTCGAGCTTATTGGAATTTAAAAAGTTTTCAAATTCTTGCATCAGGTCCTCCGCGAAGATATTCGAAGAGGCTACCTGGACGTCGATGGTTTTTTCACTGAATGATCCATGAATGTCGTAAACCCTGACAAAGACTTCAAGAGGAGTCCCTGTTGGGAGTTGGGTGAAAAAGAAGTTAGACTCATTTCTGACGTTCACGTAGTATGCTGTGTTTTCTTTGTAGTACCCGAATTGATATGTCAGCGGCCATGAAGAGTTCTCGAAATCAGACCAGCCTGTCGCTTGAAGTTTGAACAGGGTGTCCAATTCGACTCCTGAGGATTTACTGATTTTTAATGAACCTCCTTTCGGTGGCACGTTTACTTTGAAGTTCTGCTGAAAACGTGACTCGCTCCCGTCGGAGTCCCAGACTGTCAACTGGACTTTGTATTTGGAACCCACTGACATTGAGTAAGGGGCGAAACCAACGTCTTTACCTGTGGCTTCGGTGTTTAACTCGTATTTACCACCGGATAACACCTCCCAGAAATAAGAACAGTTGCAGGGAGGGTCGAGCGATGAGATTATTATGAAGTTTTCTTGGTTGTTTATGTACTCAGGTACCCGGGTGAATTTCACTGAGATTTTACTGGAATCGTTTACCTGAACTGTTAGAATTGCAGAAGCACTTCGAGATCCTTTTGTATAAGTGAGAGTAAATTGATATTCTTTTAGATTTTCTAGGTTTTCTTTTTTAATAAAAGTGACTTGTTTATCGCTTTTTTCAATAAGAGCATCACAGTTATCAGAGCAATTCCACAAGAAATTTTCAGGATCTGTGGTTTGATCAGGATCGAAAGCGACACTTCCGTCAAGGGTCAAATCCTTGAGTCTATTAACTGTTTTATACTCAGGGTTGAAGAGAATTTGCAAGTCACTATAAACCACATTCAAAACTAAAACAGTTTCTCCGTCACTTCCCAGTTCATTATCATGAGCCGCAACTTTAAAAAAGTACCTTCCAGGTCCAAGAGCTCCTTTAGGTATATAAAGTTTACTCTGAGACTTTTGCGACCCCCACAAAAGTTGCTGATCAACCCTTGCATCTTTTCCTTCCTTATCCAAAAGACTCCAAGAGAAGGTCAGGTCATTAGAAATTCCACAAGGACTGAATGCTTTGACGAAGATGGACTTTGACATTTGTGTGGTCATTTCAAATGAAATATCGCTATCAACAATCAACTCAATCACGATGTCGGTTGTAAGAACAACAACCTGCTGAGCATCATCTGAAAATCCCAGCCAGTTCTTCACTTCAAGCGAAGCCGTTAACTTTCCAGGACTAACTGTGTGATTGCGGAACAAGTAACTGCTCTGAGTCATATCAGAGATATTGAACACGTCATCTTCTGGCTTAGAAACGAACTGCCATTCAAACTTCAATCGTCTTCCATGCCCTCCACTCGATTTGGTCCCGCTGACCACCATATCTCCACAATTAACTGAGTACTTCGGAGGAGCGTCGATGAAAGCTGTAGGAATTATCTGAGGAATGTCATATTTGAAATAAACCTTTTCACTTATCGGCCCTCGGAAGCTTCCACATGTTTTGATACTTGTCAGTAAAGAATTCTTAGCGAACCAGATCTCAGTTTCGTTTACAACTTGAGCGTCGAAGCCTAGTAACACCTTGAGCATTGTGAAACTTTTTAACCAGCTGCATTTTGGAGAATCTCCGAAAAGACTGAAGGTTTCTGGAGTGAATAACTTTGAACAGTCACTTGAAGAAGAAGACCGCACCGCCTGGGTTAAGTTGAAGATGAGTGAAAGGTAGTCCTCTGAGAAGTACCCTTCAACTTCAGAGGACTGAAGATGGTAAAAACAAGCCTCGCAGACGTTGTCAACTTCTTCATAATCCTGGTTGCATGTGCAGAGTCCGTTGATTAAACTTGAGTTTTCAACGCATTTACACCCTGAAGACGTGAATTTCGCGAGTTTTTTGCATTTTGTGCATTGTTTCATTTCGAACCCGAAGTATTCTTCGCAGTACCCGTCTTCATTCTGTCCGCAATTGGATTCACTCCTGCATCCTGAAGGACACTCACTAGGACAATTAGAGCAGGTATCGTGGTCTTTGATGTACTGGTTGGTTTCACAGTCTACCAGGCAGTCCCCTTCTGCAGTGCATAGACTGCACCAACAAGGATTCGAGCTGGGGTCATTCGGAGAGAGTTCATAGTTAAAAATAATGAACTCATAAATAAACCCGGTATAAGAAGAAGATTGACTTTCAGAGTACCCCAACTTGAACTCTAAGTCTTTAGTTTCATATAAAAATGACTTCGTCGTGTAGGACTTCTGCCCTCGTTTCCCATTCACGAAGAAAATGCCAGTGGTTGACCTGCCTGATCTTTTCAAAACAAAGACCAACTCGTACCAGACCCCAGCTGTCAAGGCAGAAGCTTGAGCGGAGAGAGTTTTTTCATTAGTTGAGTAAATATCTCGAAGTTTGTAAGAAACTTTAGGAATCATGTTGTCCAGGTAAAGATGGACCACTGCGCCACTTGAGGACTCCTTTACTGCTAAGGTACCAGAAGACGAAGAAGATTTTGCCCTGAGCCAGAACTTGATAGAGTGAAGATTTCCAAGAATAACATAAGAGGACTCTGCAGGGTTAGGCGGGAGTTGAACGTATTTCTGTTGTCCATTGAAATAAATTCCTCTTTTGTAATAAGCTATCGGGTCATTTTCATCGTAGTTTCCTATGTACTGACTAGTTGAACCCATGAAAGCTTTCAGTTTCGCTGTCTTGTCCTCAGGACTATTGACAGTAGTATTAAACACATAATGTAAAATTTTCACTTTTCCGCTGTTTTGAACGCATTTCTTGCCCTGCAAACTTGACCCTGTGGGACATTGACTGACACAGAGGCCATACACGTCTAAAAAGTACCCGTCTTTACAGCTTATACATTCACCTTGAAAAGAGCTGTAGCAAGATTCGCACTCGCTTTGACAATCAGTCGCGCAGTACAAGTTCCCGTTTTGCTTTGTTTTCGTTGAGCCTGTCTTGCATTGACAGGTACCTGAGACCTTTTCAGCTCCATCAACACATTTACTGCAGCCGGTTGAAGTGTAATTCGAGCACACCTCACATAGACGGTCATAGCAAAGGTTACAGTCTTCGTTTCTCACGCAGCCTTGTTTGCAGAAAGAGTTGCAAGATTTGCATGTCGAGTCAAAATAGAAAAAAAGTCCACAGTCGGGTAAACATTTTCCTGTTAAAGGACAGAAAGCGCAGTTTCCTGTGCATGATGTTGAGACTTGAGAGGAAAGGTCTTGTCCTGAATTCCAGACTGTCATTGAGTTGATGTAGCCTGTGTAGTAGTTTGTTAGGAGGTTCGAAGAGTTCAACTCAGCTCCTAAGAAAGCTGAATAAGAACTTGAAGGGTCGATGTATGCACCTGTGCCTAATGATTGGTCATGTTTCGTGTTGTTTATTTGGATTGTGATTTGGGTTGAAATGTCATCTGATAGTTTGCAAGTCACTCCTACGAAATTCCAGTCACCATAGTTTACTTTCATGTTGCTGGTCATTGAGCTGAGGGAGGCCTGGGTGGAGAGCAATGCAGAAACTTTAACTTTTTGAGAATCAAGTATTTCTATTTTTATATTTGTCGAGTATCCAGTTTGTTTCGTGAAGATCACTCCAGAAGAAACAGGATAAATCCAGAAGGAAATAGAGAACTCAGGACTGAGCACAAGTTGTTTATTGTTATCAGAACTGGTCACGAATTGAGTATAAGACGAGTACCCGTTATAATAATACCCTCGATCCTTCCCTGCATAAGGGTCTTCTTCATCATAATAAGGATAAAATTCACTAGTCGGCCCAGTCAAAACCGAGATCTGCCCATTAACAGTATCAGGAACTGTTCCAAGTATATTCTTGTCCATTTCAATATTAAAGATCTTTGCCGGGTCCCCAGTGCACTTTCCATTTGAAGCAGTATAGCCAGTCGGGCAGAAATCAAGACAAACTCCTTGCAACTTTACCTTCTTGCTCGTGTCACAAACAATGCAGGCTTCCTCGGAGTTACTCCAAACATACTCATCATCACAATCACATTCTCCAGATGATAGAACTGCATGAGGACGACATTCACTACAGCTACCTGAATCAAAAGTATCACAAATCTTGCATTGAACGTCTTTGCATAGATTGCAACTTTTATCATTCCTTCTGCATGAATTGTAAGACGAGTCCTGGCATTTTTGGCAATTGTTTCCGTTGTACCAGTAGTTATAATTGCAGAGATCGATACAAGATGAAGTTGCTGAAGGACAAACTGTGCATGTAAAGTCGCTTGTGTCACATGTTGAGGAGTAGTCTGAGATAGTTGCGTAGGTCGAGTAGATATCGAAAGAGTATAAAAAACCGGTGAAGTTACTTGAATACCCGTCGCTAGACTTCTGGGCTCCTATTGTCATTGTAAAGCTGGATTTTAAGTCAGCATAAGCACCTGAACCTGCATCAAACATCTGTGATTCTCCATTGATTATCACTTGAACAGAAGAATCTCCTGTGTTTTCAAACCTGACTCTAATAATAACATAATTCCAGATATTCCCTAGAGACTTATCAGTGGTAACAACAGCAAGATTATTCAATTGCAGTTCAACTTTTACTTTATTTCCAGTTAAAATCGCTCTCAAGCAGTACCCATAATCCGATTTTTGTTTAACAAAAACAGTCCCATCACTTTCAGCCCTGATCCAAAAAGTGACAACCCAAGCATTTCCAAAAGTGATCAAACTTGAGTCATTCGCATTCGGAGGAAGCTGTAAATAACTCACTCCATTAAAATAATACCCTCGATAGATCTGTGGCCAGGGGTCACTAGAGTCGAAATTCGGGTAAAAACTAGAAATACTTCCAGCTAAAGCTTCGAAGTTGCTTTGACTGTCAGGTACTACTCCTTTGATTTGATGAAGGTTTAAACTTAAAATGTGGCTCAAGGTCAAAGTGCATGTTTTGGAATCGATTGAGTACCCTGTGGGGCAAAATGAATGGCAGGCCTTGTTGAGTAAGAAATTAATTGTGCAGCTTCGGCAGTTTGCTGGACCTGCAGCTGTGCAATTTCCACATGATGCATCGCAATCTTTACACTCTGAAGTCGCAGAATCAGAATATTGACCGCTCTTGCAGTAATAGTCGCTGCAGTCTTCTTCTGAGTATGAATAACATACCTTGCATCCTTTATCTCCGCAGATGTTGCAAGTGTCTGAAATGTCTCGGCAGCCTTTTTCTTTGCAGTTGTCGTCGCAAGCAGAGCATTCGTTGTACTTAGAGCCGGACTGGTAATGACTTATATTACACTCGGGTAAACAGTCTCCTCCACTTATACAATAAGGGCATCCTCCAGTGCAATCGCTAGAAATTTCCTTATTAGGAAAATCAATATCAACATCAACCACAATATGAAAAATAAACCCCTTATAATAACCAGAGTCATATCCTCCATTAGTCTTCTGCGTACCTGCCAACATATAATTCTGATTAGTACTATCAAACAAAAACCCTTTTCCAACTTCTTGTGATGTTTCTTCCACTTTATTAATATAACAAGTAATCGAAGTTTTCCCTTTATCACTTAAAGTTAACTTGAATAAGATATAGTTCCATGCTTTTAGTGTTGCTAAATTTTTGCAGCTGGTTGAAGGATAATCGAAACTCTCAGAAGTCAGGTTGTAGAATCCAATCACAAGCCGAGGTCTCAAAGACTGAATACTATACTGAAGAATGACGTTATAATCAGGATTCACTGATGAATACAAAATCCCAGTATCTACTGAAGGGTTGAACCAGATTCCCACATAAAACACTGAACTGAAAATCAGATAAGGACTGGTATAAGTGCTATAAGGTGCAAAGTTCATCAGAGAATTCCCTCTAAAGTAATACCCTCGAGAATACGCAGCGATAGGGTCATTCGATTCATAATCTGGATAAAAAGTTGAACTGGATCCAGTCACAGCAGGAATTGAGTTAACTGAGTCATAAACTACTCCTTGAACCTTATTAAAAATCATATCAAGAATTCTTTTACTACCTGTCAAGGCACATGTTTTTCCTGAAACAGAGTATCCTGTAGGACATATAGAGTAACAAATACCCCACAACATATAATATCCGTCTTCGCACTCAGAACAGCCCAGATACCCTCCTCCGTTGCAAGTTTTACACTTCTTTACGCAAGGTTTGCATATTTCTTCCTCTTCATCCCAAATATAGCCATTGTTACACACACACTCGGTGGGTGACTTCAAAAAAGCGTTTTTGATGCAATATGTGCAGCCTTCTTCAAAGGTTGTGCAATTTGCACAAAGACGGTCATAGCAAAGATTACATGATTTGTCGTCTCTCACACAGCCGAATACTTGGCAGCTTGATCTGCAGTCCTTGCATACGCCACTCTCGATGTATTGAGTTGAACTGCAAGATGGTAGGCAAGCATTTGAATTTTCTGTCGGGCAGATTGAACATCCTCCTGAGCAGCTGGATGTCTGAATGAAATTTGAAGCAGCGATATCTTGATTGCCTATCATGAAGCTCCACATGTATCCATTGAAGTAGTCTAAAAAAGTGCCTCCAGAATACTGGGCTCCATAAGTGGTATAAAAGTCGCTATATATATCTTTATAATATGTCGAATAAGTTGAAGAGGTTGAAGTAGTTGTATCAACAGTAATTGAAATTTTAGCTTTATACCCAGTATCTAATAACATTTTAACCATTAAAAACCCCCACTTCCCACTACTGAGCGCTTTTGCTCCACCATAAGTCTGAACACTACCCATAAAAAACTGAACATTCGGATAATAATTTTGAATTTTAATCCCAACATTAATATTGCTCGAATTTTGCTTACCAAACAAATATCCATTCCCACTCATAGGCCGAATCCACATGGCAACGGTAAAAACAGGTCCAAAGGTAACTTCAAGCGCATCGTTTTTTAAGTAAGCCGAGCCGTCAAAATAAAACCCCCTATACCTTATCGTGTATGGATCATAATCATCATAATAGGGATAAAAACTTCCTGTAGACCCTGCTGATACTACAATTTTTGCAGAGTTCAAGTTGACCTTATCTTCCACACTATTGGAAATTTTAGTAAAATCAAGAGAATAGACTACTCCATCAGACGATGAACTGGTGCATGAGCCCGCTCCTTGCTTTTGGAAGCCCAGCGGACAGTTCGCCATGCAGATGCCTTCTATGCTGGAATATGTTCCGCTACATTGAATGCAGTCGAACTCTGTTGGTCCTTTGCAGTTTCCGCAGGCTTCATTGCATTTCAGGCATGCAGGGTCTGATCCTGATGGGTTAGCGTAGTAACCCCAGTTGCATTCGGACGAAACCATTTTGGCAAGTAAGATCAAGTTCAGCATATTTTATATGGCCGAATTTAAATTTCACTTGAAAGGTGTTTGAGGTATTGATAGGAAATAATCAAAGAGAGTCCAAGGAAGGATTTTTGGGTTTATTTTTAAGGATTTACAATTATAAAAGATTAAAATGTATTTTTATTAGAGTGGGTTAAGTTTAGAGCTTTTTGCAGTTTTAAGGAGATTTTGAATTAGTACTTAAGTTTATCCCTAATTACACCTTCAAGTCTCAGAAGAGCCTTCAGAAAACTTTAATTCTTCATCGAGACTTTCATTACTAATCAAAGTCTGTATAATATAATTTGACAAATTATAAAACCTCTCATCCTTTCCCTTATTTTCAATATCATACTTCGAAATAATATCCTGAATATCTTGATCATGACTTAACACCTCCTTCAACCTATTCTTTTTCTTCACCCCAACCGCGACATCAAAATTTTCACTAATCTGCGGGGCAGCTTCACTTCTCACGCCAGTTAAAAAATTAAAATAAAAGTTTTTATTCTTTTCATTAAGAAACCTGCACCAAGAGAAAGAGATTAAATTTTCAACTTTTTGCATTTTTCCAAGTTTTTTCAGTTCATTATTGCGATTTCTTCTCTGACACTTGACAAGAAGTATGAAATAAACATCTCCAGGATGTTTCCCTAAAGGCCAGGTAAGCATAGTAGAGACCCTTGTATGTGAATTGAATCCAGTAGGCATTGGAGTCGCGATCTGAAGATAAGCGATCCAGACCAAATCACTGTCAAATGACGAGTAAGGACTGGGCGAGACTCTCAGTCCAAGTCTTTTCGCCATGTTAAGGACGTCGACTGGCTGCACATGCCGGGCAACATAGAAAAAATTGAGAGAAGACCTGGAACAGCTGGGGTGTCCGATGAGTTCCAAGTAGTACATAAAAAGCAACTTTTCTTGTAATGCGAGAGACTCTTTATTGACTTTTAGTTTTTTCTTAATTTTTGGCTTGATTTCAGGTAAGGACTGAGAATTTTCTAAGATTTGAGTTTTTTGGATGTGAAGTCCGGGAGAGACTTGCAAGATTTTCTCAATCTCTGCAGGGCGATGTGAGTGGTTGATTGGTTTTTTATCGTCTAGAGGGTCAAGGCGACGAGGTCTGGGAGAAACTAGCTCGGGTTCATTGTTGCGTCTGGGAATTCTCATGATATGTGCACCGAAAACATCGAGATTAACGATCTTCGGAAGTAAAATCGGGGATTTTAAAGGTTTTTTCGATAAGGGACTGAAAACCTCTTCAAAAATTTTCTTCTGAGTTTCTAGATTTTCAAGTAAAACCTCGTTACTAACAGGAGCAGGTTCTTCTTTTTTTCCATCTTTTTTCTCATGAAAAGCTGAACTATCTTCTAAATCTGAGAGTTCAGCTTTACTTTCTAAGTACTTCAAAGTTTTTATTTTTTCCTGATCATCTAAATTAAGGTCTTCTCTGGGAAAGTGCTTTAAAGTGGTTGCATGAGGGTTCAACCTAGCAGACTGTGCAGGTAAAGGACTGGCAGTGACTGTATTCCTCTTGCTAGGCAATTTCACAACAATCTTATCAGACGATTCAATCAATTTCGAAGAAGACCTGATATATGCTGCTTGTTCAGTTTTGACAGTTTCATAAATAATGCCTCGATGCATGTTTGCAGCAACCCAGTCAAACTTATTAAGCATTTCAGGACTAGTCGACTTACGAAGCAGTTCATGTCTCGTACCAGACATTTTCAAAGTCTCAGCCTGAGTGATTTTCCTGGCAGGTAACCCATCAGTACCCCGAGTGACTTCTTTAAAATCATCAAAAGGGTCAGGAGCAGCAAGTCTCGGGTTGATTTTTATTTTATCGTCTTCAAACATGATAACTGACTTCAAACTTTTCTGACTGACGATTTTTTTCCTTAAAGATCTGGAAACACTAGAATTTTCTGATTCAAGTTTGAATCTTTCTTCATGTCTTTTGTCGATTTCGATCTCTGCCAGGTCGTCTTCAAACAAACTTTGTTGATCGCTTTTCGAGGCAATTGAAGAAAAATCCATTTGGTCTGAAAGACTTTCATCTTTAAATCGAGGAGATTTTTTAGTGTCAGTTCTTTTCAGCTCTTCAGGACGTTTTAAATTTTCATCGTATCCGCTGATCAAAGACACTTTTCGGTCGAGTTCTCGAAAAGGCTCTGCTTCAGATGAAGCTTCAGGAGATTTGATGGAGTCGCTGAGACGGTCGATTGAATTTGAATCCTGCCTTGCTTGACTTGGAGCTTTGAGCTGCTCAGTAAGAAACTCGTTTTTTCTTGATGTCCGAGGCGAGAGTCTTTCAAAAACATCAGCAGAATGTCTGGGTTTTAGATGATCTTCTTGCAGGTCTTGACTTTTTGGAGATGTGATTTTTTCTGATGTTCTTTTCAGGTTTCTTGGCTTTGACTTGAAGTCTTGATGGGCTTTTCCCTGAGATTCCTGGTAAATTCTGTTTTCTTCTTCGAATTTATGCAGATCTTGACTGGTTCCTTTGAAGTTCGAAGTTCTGTCGAAGGTTCTAGCAGGAATATCACGGTAATCAGGAGAGTCTTCGCTTTGAAGAGCACTGAGTTCACTACTTGAACGATGCAAGTCATTATTGCTCTGTCGTCTTTCCTTGATAATAATGCTTTCAATGGTGTTTTTCCGACTGACCGCCATTCTGATTGAAGAAAGCTTTGAAGCTGCCTTAGGATGTTCGATTTTTTCCTCAACCAGCTGCTGCAGTTCTAAGTATTCTTCATTGTCTTCGCTTTCCTCAGCTGCGGGTGGTTCACTTCTCGAGTCCTCTTCACTGGAGTCGATTTCAGCGATGACCCCGCCGTCTTCCTGTCCAATTGTTTTGAACCTTCTGAAGTCGGGTTTAGTTGGAGACTCAGAAGGAATGCTTTCCACAACAATCGTCTTTCTTCGATCCCTATCGCTTCGCACGAAGGTGGAGTCATTGCGAGCTTCACTCACTGCTTTTTCCTTTTCTTTTATGAGGGTTTCGACCTGGTCCTCAGTGATCTTTTGTAATCTTTTAGTTTCGTTGAATTCTGCTGGCATGTCGATGCTCATGTGGCTTGGGTCGAGACTATCTTTTACAGAATCAATTCCGAAATCGAAAGGATTGGCAAAGACGAGGTCAAGGTACTCCTGAAGGTTGTCTTTACGTTTTAAATGCGCTTTGACAAGTCCAGAAGCAGAGAAACTTTCATTGATCTACTTGAAACTTACTGATAAATGCTTCTTGACAAGTGACTCAGTGACAGCCATGGCTTCTTTTTTGCATCTTTCGTAGAATTCTTTGCCGTAGACCTGGAACTCAGGGTGTCTTTCAGAGAATTTTTTAATTGAAGTCTTGGCATTGGAAATAGCTTCTTTTCTAACGACTCTTACGTACTTTTTGATTTCGTCTTTATAAGGAAAGTCAGGGATTGACCTCTTGTCTTTAGTGTTGTACCAGTACTTTGTGCCTTCCATCGTTATCCGGAAGTCCCAGTTCTTTAGAATGTTTTTCGATTTGATAGTCTCAATGATCTGGTAAACCGCCGAGATCAAATGAAGCTCTCGGTTCATGTCAATCCCGACAGACTGAGCAATTTCAAAGATCATGACATCTGTCAGTGCCTCTTCACTTGAAAGCTGCGGTTTAAAATAAAGAGCTTTTTTTAGCAAGTCTGGATCAGGTTTATCATCTTTAAGGACTTTGTAGTCTCTTTTAGTAGGAAGCTTTGTCAAGTCAACTACATACTTGACGCAGTCCTTATCGTAGAAAGTCATGAATTTTTCACCTTCTTGGGGCAGAACCAGACGTGCTTTCTGGATGTATTTGTTTAAAAAAGCGTGAAATGGAGCTTCTGTCTGAGGATTGTTGATCTCTGAATTGATGTAAACTTTCTCACCTAATGCATTGATCTCACTTCTCCACAATGGCGGAAGAGGCAGGACTAAAGCCGCCCTGGCGATCCAAATCAACTGGGGCTCAAGGATTATCTTATAGTCCCGGGCAAGATCTGCCATTTCTTCCGGGTTGACCAATAAAAACTCAATACTTTCAGCGATGCTTTTCGGCGGTTTGAAGCTTTCATCAACGAAAATCGCTTCATAGAACTCTTCAGCTTCTTTCATGATTTCTAAGAACTTTTCACTGAAGTTAAGCTCGTTATGAGCTCCTTTTTCCATCAAGTTTTTAAAGACTGCTTCTTGTTCTTCGAGAGATGAAATCGCGATGAGTTGGGACTTTCCTGATTTGCTTTCTCCA
Source organism: Stentor roeselii (assembly GCA_006503475.1). Classification (NCBI taxonomy): domain Eukaryota; phylum Ciliophora; class Heterotrichea; order Heterotrichida; family Stentoridae; genus Stentor; species Stentor roeselii. The sequence goes on along the minus strand of RSEH01000091.1, from coordinate 85,888 downwards.
GGTTTTTCTGCATCTGAAGGCTGTTCCATCTCGCGGAGAAGAAGTCTTTCGAAGCATTTGCGGAACTTGTAGACTAAAGGGTTGTTTTTTGTTGTCACTTGGGTTTTTTCGTTGTGGTAATGCACGTTGCCGAAAGGGTCACTTTCACGTTTCCAGCCTATCGGAAGCAATGTGTTTAGGGCTTGGTTTAAAAACCATCTGAATTGGGTTTCTCGCTCAAAGTCGAAACCGATCAGCTCTGCTAGTTGCGTGGCTTCTTTTACTGGGTACTCGACTATTCTTCTTCGACCGTGGTCTTTGATATAATATCGATACATCAGGGTTTATTAGATGCTTTCAGGAATGGTTTCATGACTGATATATGGCTGTATATAATTTAAATTCCAAGTGTCTTAAATTTATCTTAAAATGACAAATCCATAAATAAGATAGTATAGTCAACTCCCTGCCAACATATCTGCAATTCTATTCTAAAATCAACTAGACATTCCTACATCCAACTTTTCATTGATCAAAATCTTTAATTATTCATCCCTTCTTCAAATAAAATCATATTCTAAAACTTTCCCAATCCTAATCAACCCAAACTCCAACTTCCTCAAAAATCCTCAAAAACCCAAAAAATCCTCAAAAACCCAAAATCCAACTCCCCAAAAAGCACCCCCAATCTTTTTCACATCTTCTAAAATCACTCAATAGAAAGTCTTAACCTTAATCCTAACTAATCCATTCTCGCCTTCAAAGTTTTAGCTGTGATCCCTGCAGGAGTAATGATAAAAACAACAGCACCCCATCCAGAAAATGCATCCCGGTCAAGTCCTGACAAGAGAGCCTGAGAAATAACTTCAAACAAATCATCAGCTTCAAGTCCATCCTGATAAAAGCTTTCACAGATGCCGAGCATATTTTCCGATCCAGTGCCAATGCAGAAGAACCCGTCATTATCGCACATGCAGCCGATGGAATCAGCAGTGGCAAGATAAGGTTCATTGTCAGATGTGAGTCCAGCGATGATAGGTTCAATGAAGTACGGTGAAAACCTTCTTTTGTACTGAAGATGTGACAACATTGAAGCCAAGGTCTTCGGAGCGATTGATCTGTTTTCTTTTAAGCTGTAAAGGTTTAGCTTCGCTTTCAGCTCAGCCGCTAAGGTCTGCACATCGCCCCCGAGTCCTATGAAACCAGCGAGGATCTTGTCAGTCATTTGGAAGACCCTTTGAAAGTTCATGCTTATTGTCTTGAATTGGGCGCCTAGACGTCGGTCCATCGCTAGGGCGACACAGTTCTTGCCTTTCATGCCAATAATCGAACCTCCGTGGTACTGAAAAATATTCGACTAGGTAGAGATTACCATCTTGAAGTATAATGCTTGGTTAAGAGGATTTGAGAGTATATGGAAGAGAAAGTAAGATCAAAGGATTTTTAAAGATATAATAAAATTAAGGTTTATACTTATTTTTTAGCTTTTGAAGCTCGTCCTGGTACATTTGAGCATATTTTTCAGTGACATCTGAAATTTCTGCATCCATGTCTTCTTTCATTTTATCAAGGACCTTTTTCATTAAAATTCCTTGATTTTTTAAAGGTTCCATCTGAACCTCGTACTGTATTTTAATCTCAGCTAGTTTCTTAGCTTTAGCATCACAGAGTTGATTCATAATCTTATCAAGTTCTTCATAAAACTGATCCTGGTTCTCAGCTTCATTAATTTCTTTCAAGATGTTATCAACAGGAACTTTAGATGAAAAAGAATTTTCTTTCATCAAAATCGTACTTTTTGACAACATCGACTTTTTCCTTGAAGCAAGTCGATTAGACAAGTCGCTGTCCTGGGTCTTGAACTCAATTTGGGCCTTTTTAAAGACTTCTGAATTTCTTTTTATCTGAGAGTTGATTATTCGGCTCATCGATTTTGACTGTTGCGTTTCTTTATCGTCATTTGAAAGTATCTGCGACGATCCTCGGATTTTTGGCTGGACTTCGACTTTTTTTTCTTCTTTTTTGGCAGCTCTTGAAGAGTTGATGTTCATCGCGGCGATCACCTCGGGCTTTAGGAATAAAGACTGAAGCTTTTCTTGGTAAGTTTTCGCTTTGGAGTCGTTTAAAGACTCGTAAAATTCTATCGCTTCTGAGTAAATCGAGATCAAAACGTTGATGTTGGCTTGAGTGCATTCTTTTTCTAGGAGCTGCTCTGATTCTATCATTTTGTTTGCGAAATTCGGCCGAAGTCTTGGTCCTCGTCTTATTCCGCTGAAACTACGAAGGGGAGGCTTCGACATTTGAGTTGATTTTTTATTAGATGTGCTTTGGTGGAAATGTTGGAGTAAAAATTATGGATTATTTGATGGGTTGTGAAGGGAGTTTTGGATGGATTGTTTTGGATTCGCCTGTGGAAGACTGAGATTAGGAGGATAGGTTTAATATTATTTCAATGGAAACGGTTACAAGAATTCCTTGAAATATTTTTCGGATATTAATAGATTAATTTAAGCTAGTTTTAAAAACTATATATTTCGAGTAATGAAATCTATTGTTTGCTTTGATGTGAAGGTGGAAAGAGTTTAAACAGTTATAATTACATACTATTTACCCTAAATTATTAACTTGAAGTAGTTTAAATGTATAAATATTTCCTAATTTAATTCTAAAAATTATTCGATCATGTTAATTATAACCTAATTCTTTTTTAGCATAAAAAAATACTTGGTTCCTGATAATAAATCAACAATGATATTATCCCTTCTCATTCATTTATCATAAAATCTATACTTACAATTTATAAGATTACTACACGAATGAGTGAGGTGACTTGCTTTTAAGTTTGACTTGCTTAGACTTTTCCTTTGAAGATATTTTATTATAGAGAATCGCCTTGGGGAGACTGGTGTTTCTGACGATTTTCTTTGCTGGAGTACTCGATCGCTTACTCAGTCTTTTCACTGGCTTCGTTCGCTTATTTAACTCTTTGCTGAAAGATTCTCCGAAAACTGATTTCTGGTTTTCTGGAAAAGAATCGAAGTCTTGGTCGAAGTCTGTGAATATCTCATGTTTTTTGAAGAGGGTTTCGGAGATGTTATTTTCTGGTGAGATGGGAATTATGCTGACTTTTCCTAACATGTTGAGAGCTTCTTCGTCAGTTAAACTTCCTCTATTATGAAGCCTATTAATTTTTAGCTTCAAAACCTTCAACTCACTAGGAGTAACACTAGTCGGTGTATAAGTTCTATCAAACTGGATAGTCTGATACTGTTCCTCATCAGAGTCCTTAATGACCCTGATCAATTCCCCAGCAACTCTTTCAATACTTTTAACCAAGAACGCAAGATGCTGCACAATTTTTCTATTTTCAAGTTCAGAATGCACTTCAAGTTCAGGTTCTTCCGCACCAAAGTCAATATAAAAGCACTTCAACAACCTAATCGGCACGAATTGCTTTTTAAGTGCCCTATCCAAAGTATCATGAGAAATCAAACTAAGAAGTACCTCCTTCACTTTTTCAGTCATTTTACTATCAGAAGAATGAGAAAGTTTGCTGACCAGCCTAGAAGACTCTTCAAAGGTGGCCTCAAAAGCCTTAAGTTCTTTAATGATAGTTTTTTCAGTAGTCGCCAATTGACTCTTAACAATCGAAAAGCGATTAGCGACACTTTCAAACCATTTCGACTTCTCCGTAAAATGCTGAAGAACAGTAAAGGCTTTCTGATCAAGGTCAAGTAAAGAGCTGGACAATTTAGTTAAGTTGACCGCATTAATCATCTCATTTTGCATTTTTTGCAGGTTCTGGCCTTGGGCAGCTCTAATTTCAAGTTCTTTAAGAGAGGTGAAGAGTTCTTTATGTTTATGCATGTAGACCTTGTGGATGTCTTTAAGAACTTTAAGACTTACCAGAAAGTTTGATGACATTATGAGTATTCATATAAAGAAACTTTCATAATGGGAGACTACTTTGATTTCAATAAAAAACCGGTCATTCCTCAGTATCAAGAACTGACTTTCGAATACTTAAGAGTACCTCTTATTTAGAATTTACTTGTCACCACTGTCAACACCCTTTACCATCAAAACTCAATTCAACAAGAAATAATAAACCGTCTGAATGATGAGTGCAAGATTCGCCCAACTTATTCTGAAATAATCAGTTTTGTTGCGAAAAGAGCAGGTCCAGAAACTGTAGAAAAAACCTACGTCGCGCTTCCAGCTGTTTTGAAAATAAGTGAAGAACTTGAAACACGGTTCGAAATGTCAGCCACTAGACACAAGCAGCACATTGATACTTATACCAACCAGTTAAAAGCATTTAAAGATTCAACCTCAGAGCATCTTCGCGATCTGACAACAAAAGTGCAGAAATATTCGCAAAATAACAAAAACGGACTAAATTTTTTAAGAAACTTTAAAATTTTAACTGCACAAAAACAAAGAATTTCAGCGATTTTCTCTAAATGGAAAAAAAACAGTGTCAATAGATCTAAAGGGAAAAAAATGATAAAAAAACTCTTTCTTGAAAAAGATAGAAAAAGAATGTTTAGAGGATGGAATCGTCTTCATGGGGCTTATTTGCTGTGTAGACTGAAAAACTTCGAAAACAAGTCGATTAAAGCTCTTCTAAGAGCTGATGACTGCCAAGGCAAGCTATTAGAAGTCCTTCCAGAAGTGATAAACCTAAAGAAAACCAAAGCAAACAACGAAGACCTTGTCTCTTTAGCAGGTTCAGTTTCTCGAATAAACTACTCAAGTATTTTCAACGACCTATCAAGAATGATAAACGAAGAATCCTTAAAACTCCAAAAAGATCTTCTCGATATATCTCAAAGTTGCGAGCAAAGACTATCAAATTTTCAGAAATGTTTAGAAATTTTCTCGAATTCTTTAAAATCCCCTGATTTTTTACAAGATTTCAACACTTTTAAATCCCAGTTGAGTAGCTTAAACAACATGCAAGTCCTGCTAAGTGAAAAAGTAGCTCGTATTGACTTTTGGAATAAAAAAGAAGAAAATGAGTTTAAACTTGAAGTAATGACGAAACAAATCAAAAATTTAGAAAGTCGAATGATGAGCATTTCGAGCAGTCAAGACAATATTCAAGACCAGGCCGTTTTTTTGAAGAATATTCTTCAGGCGGCCGGGCCTGGAAGTAAAAATTCGATTCGGATGAACAGCACTCTTGGCACTCGCACTGGCGACAGCGCTGTTGGAACCACCCCTGTTCATGGTGATCATGAACTCACTGTCAGTGGGGTTTATTTCAAGCCGAATAAAAGAGTTGCCAGCGCGTCTCCTGGCAAGCAGAAAGTTTTGAATGTGAATCGAAAGTACAGAATACCTACCTCGTTTTCTAGCACTTTAAGTATCACTGAAACTCCTAGTCTTGGGTTTTATAGGGCTGGGTGATTGTATGTAGATAATAGGAGACTTAAGTGGTCATTTTAAAGAAAATTGAATTTTTCTTGAACTTTAGATAAATTAGTTAAATAAGAGGATTTTTTAGATATTTAATAAACTTGAATTCTTTATCGAGCGTTTTTTCTCTTTTTCATTTTCATCTTCTCTTTGTACAGTGTGAATTCAGGGGACATGCCATCAGTTCGCTCCACTTTCCCAGCCTCTCTAATCATTTTTTTGCACTTTTTATACATTCCCTTTAAAGCGAACTGTTTTTTACTGCAACTTCTTTTAATTTTCTTTAAAACCTTCCTGGTTGAGTTACATTCATTACAAACTTTTCTGAATTTCACCTCAGCAACTCCGGAAGTAGCGAAAATCTTTGAATTTTTAGGCTCTGTAGAAAGACTTGGCTTTTTAGCAAGTTTTATTTCAAGAGGAGGAAGAAGTTTTGGGAAGACTTTCTGTGAATGGCTTAATGGTTTTCGCAGAAAGTCGAAAGGGTCAAGGCTGAAGTTTTTTTTTGAGTCGACCAGTTCTTTGATTGTTTTGAAGCTGAACATATCGCCCCAGGAATGTTTGGAGACTGAGGACATTTATTGTTTAATAGGAAAACTACTGATTTTTGAAAGATAAATGGAAGAGGATAATATCGAGGATATACGAAGATTAATACAGGAAATTTCTGAGAGTGTTGTTCATTTGAAAAAAGATGATTTGCAGCAGATTGAAAAAAAAATCAGTAGAAAATTGTTGAGGATTTCTCTTATTTTGTGTAAAAGTCAAAGTTTTCAGCATTTTTTGGAGGTATTGCAAAATGGATTCATTGAGTTAAAGAAGTGTCTTGAAAACTCGCTTGTTTTGAGGAAGGATTACGTTTTTTTTAAAGGATTTGTGGAATTTCAAATTATGTATAAAATGGAAATGATTATTTTTCAAGATTTTTATGCTGAAGAGACCATTGTAAATATTATTTACTTTTTTTCTACTTGTAAGTTTATTGTCGATAATTTGGAAGAAGTTGAGATTCAAGGATATATTTTAGAAATTTTAGAAAAACTTATAGATCAGTCAAAAAACCCTTTATATAAAAGAAAGTTGATTGAGTTTTATTCGAATTTTCAAGAAAATCTTGTATCAAAGGACGATTTAGGTGAAATTGAGGAAATTCTAATTGAAAAGAGAAATTTTCAAAAATTAATTGATTCTACTTTAGATTCAAATACTATTCCAAAAATTTCAGGAGATGATGAAAACCCATTAGAAACCATGAAAAAATTTGAATATAAAGACTTTACTTTTATTGAAGCACCTGAAAAAATAATAAGTGTGAATATTCATGAAGATTCCAGCAATTTTCTTGAAATTAAACTTACTGAAGTTGAATCCTTAAACCCAATCAATTCAAAATGGGTAAAAAAAGAATATTGCTCGAATAGTTATCAAAACCTTATCTTAAACGGAAAATCAGAACTTGAGATATACGAAAAGATCTATCAAAGTGACTATCATGATAATTTTTTAAAAGTTTTCTTTTCAAAAGAACTTAAAAAGTATAAAGGTTCACAACTTGCCGAAGGAGAAAATAAAGAAACAATGAAGATAAAAATGTGGAAGATTGACTTCTTAATTGAGAAATGTGACTTCGACTTGTCATTAGTTTACCAGCCTTTAATTGAATACGGTGATGAAGAACTAATAAAAAAAATCATTTTTTCTCTGCAAGATCAACTTTTTATGCTTCATGAACTCGGAATCATTCATAATGACTTGTCAATAAAAAATGTGATGATCAAAAATGGCAGGTCTTTTCTTGTGGACTTCAATAGTTCTTTCATAGTCTATGGAGAAAAGACTTTGATAAAATTTACTAAAATCGGAAATCAAGAGTTCTGGCCACCTGAACTTTTTTTCGCAGATAAAAATAAATGGTCTGAAGTTCAAATCGATTATAAAAAGTCAGAAGTTTTTTCGTTTTCTTTGCTTTTGATGAGGATTTTTGAGAAGTTTTTTGATAGAGACCTTGTTAAACTAGTGAATCTGGTTTATGAGGATATAAATGAGATAAAAAGATTTGATGATATAAACAAGTTTTTCACAGATAACGATTTTCAAGAACAAACAATAAGGAATCTTATATCTTCAAGCTTTGTTTATGACTGGGCAAAGCAAATGATTTTAGATGGTTTTTATTTCAATCCTGAAAATAGGAAGTATTTAGTTAAAAATTGATATAATTCAATTATCACTAAACTAATACTTCAATAAACACACTAAAAATCTTGCTACCAAAAAGATAAAATTATCATCGATCAATCTAGAATCCTTATAAATCTATCCTAACCTCCTCTTGAACCACTTCAACTCCATCAGAGCAGCTGAAATTATCATCACTTTGTTGTCCACAAGTTCCAAAGTCCTCTTCCAGTATCTCATCATTTTCCAATTCCAAATCCCCCCCACCTCCTCCACATCCACATCCTCCTTCATAATGATCATGAAAATCTCCTCCAGCTTCCATTTCAGCTTTATAATCTTCACATTCGCTTTCACACAATTCACTCCATTTATGTCCTTCTGAGAAGCCCAAGTCACTGCAGGCAGTTTTACATTCAGAATTCATGAAAGCATCGATAAACTTTTCACTATTCGAATGAGCATGAGAATAAAATAATGTGATTTCTCGTCCATAATCGTCTTCATCTTCTTGAAGTTCTTGCTCGACTTCCTCATCTGGAAGTTCATCTTGAATTTCATGGTATTCTTCAATCGATTCTTCTTCGTGATGAGAGCCGCAACCGCATTGTCCTTGTGAAGGTGTTAAAAAGATTGAAAGTATTAAGGTACTCACAAGAAGAGTTTTCATACTACTTATAATCAAATCCAATAAAACCTATAATTTAAATCATTATCTTAAATAAGGAAATTCAATTTTTTTCGAATCAACAAAAGCTTTCCTCTGAATATTATCAACAATTGAAAGTTTATATTTCTGCCAATCATTAAACTGTGTATCCATAAGTTCCGGATCAACTGCAGGAGGACAGTCAATATCCGGTGATTTTTGAATAACAGTTTTCAAATGAACTACAAGTTTTTCCTGTAAGTTCTGCATACTCTGCCTGGAAATGACAAAAACCTGAACATCTTTCGTTTCAGCAATAATAGTATATTTAGACGTCAAGTCCTGATACTTATGATCAAGTAACACCCTGCCTCCAAAGTAATCCCCATACCTCAACAGTCCATGTTCAATTTTTTCCACAGTTTTATAAGTACTGGACTTATTCCTTCTTGAGTCCTTCGAAGACAGTGAAAAATCATTGCGTCTGATAGGGTACTTCAAGTTCCCAGTGTAAAAAGAAGCAGGTTTCGGTTGTCTTTTTTTGATATTCGCGAACTCGCTGCCGATGGCAGCTCTTTTCTGAAAACCAGTTGTGTAGATCCCGCAGTAACCAGTGTAAATAATGGTAAGTCCTTTGGGAACTGAGTACTTCTGTTGAATCACTTGTCCTTCTTGGTACCTCTCGACTTGCAAGTGCCAGGCCAGAGGAATTAAGTTGGTTGGGTCGATGCCTTTAAAAAGAGGAAGAGTCACTAAAAAACAGACCCTTTCTTCAATGTTGTGCTTTAAAAGGTCTGAAAAAATTTGTTGGTATTCGTAAGTCGGGAAGGTCAAAGCGTAGGTCACTTCATCAGCGATGCAGTTCGCCAGGTTTTCAAGACTCACGTAGAACTTCTTATCACTTGTTAATGACCGGGCGTATCTCAGGTATTCTGTCGTGCTGTTCATTTCTGACTTTTCTGAATCAACTATTGAATTTACTTTACCTTTTAAAAGGAGAAAGTACTTAGATGCCACGTTTCCTTGAATGAAAATCTTACTGTTTTTTTCGAATTTTTCAATTTTACTTACCTGGTATACTCTTTGGCGGAAGGTTTCTGGAATATCTTGGAAAAAATCAAGGTTTTTCAGGAAAAAATCGATTTTTTGTAAGTCTTTTTCAGGGCTGAACTTTTCTAATAAAAAATTCACCTCGTCTTGAGTGATCTCAGACCGATGTGCGAATTTCGGCATTAAAAAAGCCTTTTGTAAATTTTTTGCAATGAATTCAATAAGTTTATCTTCTAAACTCTTTAACTTTTCCCTAACTCTCTTTAAAACAGTCTGATCCCTAACAGGGCAGTTTTCAAGTTCAAGTTCAGAGACATTTAAAGGAAAGTTTCCTTTCGGTACAAAAAACTCTTGTGGAAGGTATTTTTTCCAAGAGTACTGAAAAGGTGACTGCCTGGTAGTGACAGTTTTATACGGCGAAGAAGAAGAAGAAGAGATTTCAGACCTTTCATTAACATTGAACCCGGAGGCTGTTTTCAGTCCTCTCGAGTCAAAATCCTGAACAATAGTCAATTTCCTGATAGGTGACTCATGATGTTCAACCATATTGCGCACCTGAGGCAAGGCCGAGGGCTGCATGGTCATCCTTCTTAAAATCCTTTCAGGTTTCTCATAAGAAATTTCTTCAACAGGTGAAAAAGTCCTGTACTCAGCACGAGTGGTAATAGGGGACTCTTTACCTTCACTATTAGAAATCGCTGAACTGACCTTTCCCGACTTGAAAATCGCGAAAGTCCTGATTTTTTGTAGTTCTTCAGGAGGGTCTGGGAACAAGTTACTCGCTGTGTCCATGCATTGAAGAGCTGCTGCGAAATTTTGAACTGCGATGAAAGAAAGAGCTTTGTTGTAATAAGGAACAAAGGAAACCTTTTTTGATTTAATTGCGCTGTCGAAGCTTTGAATGGCTTCATGATGCAAATTGAGTTTCATCATGCAGATCCCGATGTTGATGCAACTTTCAAAATGATTCGCTTCACAGGCGAGGACTTTGCGATACATTGTTATTGCTTTAGTGTATTCTTTGTTTTGACTGGAATCGAAAGCTCGCTCGAAGAAGTAGTTAACGCTCGGGTTTTCGCTTTTTGCTACCTCGAATGGAGGGATCTCGTTAGGAAGAAGAGAGGTTACTTCGGTTAGAGGAAGGTTCTCGATGTTTTTTAAGGAGATTATTGATATTGTGTCTGGAGCTACTAGAGAACTTAGTTTTGGAGAATCGAATAATGCTGCTGGAGATGATACGCGTTTTTTTGAACGACTTGCTTTTAGCTCGGATTTTGTTATGATTAAGGCACTTGAGGGTGAAGAGTCTGTGTTTGAGTTCTCTGTGATTTTGTCTACTCGTACTCGCAGACTAGCTCTATCATATCGCCGTTGTTTCATTAATTATTAATTAATCGATTTACAATATTGACACTTTTTTTAAACTGAACCCAGTAGAATTAAGCTCAACAGCCAGAAAGCTCGCAGGAGCCAAATTATGAAAAGTATTCCACTTCTCCAAATCACATCTAGAATCAACCTTATCCAAAAAATGTTCACAATTATCAGTAGTCTGAATCATAAGCTGCAAGCTCTTAACAGTAGTTTCATCAAACTGCACAACACAATTAACTTCATCGGCTTTGCTAATTCTAAACATTTCAGCGAGTTCCCCAGAAACAGGAGCTCCAAACTCTTCAAACAACGAGAAACCTTTTTCAATGTTTTGATTTTTTAACCCGTCAAAGATATAAAAGTTCAGAAATCGTGAAGAGTCAACAGAAGAGACCCACAAAGAAGTAGGAATCGGTTGATTACTCGTCGACGTCGTCCATTTGCCGATGTTCCCGCCTTCCTTGCACCCTGCCAGATAAGCCGTCATCTGTTTGCGGTCCACTGGTTTTTCCACTCCGAAGCCAAAATCTACCTGCTCTTCAAGTTTCAAGTAAAAGGAAAGGGTCAAAGGACAAAGACTCGTTAAAAACTTTTCTTTTTTCTGAAAGTCTTTGAGGCCAGTACGCATGAAACTTTTTACTTTAAGGTAAAACGACTGAATCATTGAAAAAGCGCGGATTCCGTCGAGTTCATGACGAATAACTAGAGACTTTCCAGAAGAGTCGAAAGAAAGAGTTGTTTTCAGGTCTTCTGGAGATAAAGAGTTGTCGTCCATGAGCTTCGCGAGTTCTTGAATCCAGGTCTCAGTGATTTGAATGAGACTTGAGATATTCGGCAAGTCCTTCAGAAGGAGTTTCACTAAAGACTTGATCAGGTAAAATTTTTTAACTGACTCTGGGACTCCTTCTCGCTGGTTCAAAGAGTTTGATGATAAGTTTGTCGCCTTTTCTGATACTGAACCTGTCACGTCTGATAATTTTCCCATCAGGTGCTGGGAAAGGACTAGTTCGGACGAGTCGGTGCACATGCTACTTTCGCAACCCATTTATTACCATGAAATCCGAAAGGCTTTCAGATGATTATTATTGGATAAGGTTTTTTTATGGAAGGAAAAGAAGGGTTCTTTTTATGAATGTCTCTTTTGGATTGAAATTTATTCGGTGATATTTTTTGGGTAGAAGAGGTGAATGATTTTGGTTAGAGTCGTTAAAGATTAGGAAATTTTTAGAAGGTTTTGACGTTGAATTTTTAAAGGGTGAGGTTTTTGATTCTGGTGAAATTTTTTGGTGATGATTGCGAAGTTCAGTTTTGATAGTGAGTAAGAAAGTTTTAATGAGTTTAACAGAAAGGATTTACCTTAAGTCATGTATTCACACTTAAAAATAATTCTTGGCTTGTGAAAAATGTAAAATTCCTTCAGATTTTCGGATATAAGCATCTGATAAATTTTTAAAACTCTTATGACTGATGTCAAGATCTGATGTTTGAGATTTTATAGAGAAAATGTCGTTCTTTATTATAGTTTGTTAAAAATTTACCTGATTTGTCACTTCTTTTTTTTCATTAATGTCCTTTTCAGACCCCTGTAAATGGAATACTTAAATAACCCCGCCATGAGTTTAAAATCAAAAGACCCTGAGCTTTTCCACCTATTCATCCAAAAAATCGAAGATTGTTACCAAGAAGTTTACAAATCTCTAGACGAATCCACTGATTGCCAAAAATACTTAAAATACCTAAACAGAGACTACCACGGTTTAAAGAAATCATTAAATAATCAATTGCAGTTTTTACCTCCGAGCGAAAACGTCTCAGAAAACGTTTTCGCAGACATTCCAGTTCATTCAGAATCCCAAATTTTACACCCTAACACCCTGGACCTACAATCCGAATCCAATCAAATAGCATCAAATCTAGTCAGCCAAATACGAGAAGAAAAAGCGATAAATTTCGACCATCAAGAATCCAAGAACAATCTAAAATCATCAAAAGAAATCCAAGACTTTTTTGAAACATTTTCAAAAATCGACCAAAAAATGACTTCTCTCTGCGAAATTATCGACAAAAACACGAAACCAACCCAAGTCACTCCAATGGACGAAAAAGAGCAAAAACTGTACATCGAGATATTTTCATCAATTCATAAATCTAATTAGTTTCCTCCAAATACTAAAACCCCAAATATAAATGCAAACTCTTAAGCGCAAATGGCAAAACTTCAAAGCTCACCGTCAGCTTCAAGAGCTTTGGCAGGATTACAAGTCCAAAAGCCAGGCCACTCCGCCCCAGTCATCAGCGAAGCCTGTCGAGCTTCAAAGTTTGTTGGATTTTCTGGAATCCTTAAAAACCGCAATAGAACAAATTGAAAATTCATCAGGTCGGGAAACCCAAATCGACGACGTTTTCGGAGAAGTCGGAGAATTACTGCCGATTCTTATGAGTCTCATCAAGGACTCCGACTTGCTGCGTTCTTTTGAAGGGTCTCTTTTAAATGTGTATAAAACTCTTGAACTTCTCACTCGTAGTGCAAGATTCAAGCAGAACTTCGAAAGTGAAGATTTTAACTGGGTGGTTTTATCTGCCATTGAAAAACCTGAAGCTGATGAGATTTTGATTAGTTTGTTGAAAGTTCTCCAGAATTTTTCACTTCTGTCGAAAAGAGAAGCTTGCAGAAGTGGACTTATTTTGAAGGTGTTGCAGTTGTTGATGAGTAAGAATGAAGAAGTTGTGAAGGAAACTATGACGACTATTAAGTGCTTTATTGAGTCTACTGCTGTGAATGGCGATGAACAGAGCTTTAGAAGGAAATTATCCAGGGTGTTAGGAGGGGTCACTAAGTTTGCATGGAGCTTTTTTCCATCGGAGGACTCGGCAAGGTCTGTTGAAGTGGCTTCTGAGGAGACTGAGGATCAAACTGTCTTTCCTCCTCCCATGTCGGCTTTGAGACAGGCTTCAAGCCACTTTCAGAAAAAGTTTAGTGCTGTTGATGAAGTTGAAAAAGCTATTTCTGCTGGAAATTCACCGGTTAAGTCGGAAGTCAAGGCGGAAGTTATTGTGGAAGAATTTCTTACTATGAAGGGAACTGTCACTATTATTGCTAAGGCACTTGTTACGGCGAGTGATTGGGTTAAACTTGAACTTATGAGTTTGCTTTGTTTGTTGTTTTGTAATAATGTGGCTAATCAGAAAGAGTTCAAAAAAGTAGACGGTTACCAAATCCTCGGCCAATGTCTAAGCCATATAAACATCACAACAGAAGAAGGTTTAAAAATCCTCTCAAACTGTTTCAAAGTTCTAGGAAGTATCGTATTAGGAAGCAAAGACTCCAAAGAAATCGGTAACCCTTCAGCCTTCAAGATGGTTCTCTACCTTTCAGCAAGTTCAAACAACACTCTAATAGTAAAGCACAGCATCGAGCTCTTAAACACTTTAATAAACAACAACTGGGAAAACGTTGTCTGTCTTTACGAGTACTCAGCCGACTACTTAACTCCAGTTCTCGAAAAGCACTCAATTTGCCTGAGCAGCGTGAAAAACACCCAACTCGAAGAGACCTTCACAACAATTGACGAGACTTTCAAATACATCAGTTTCCTAATGGGCAACGCATGGGAGCGGAACACAGACATCTTAAAAGTATATTCTTCAGTAGTCGAAAAACATGCAAAAACCCTCGACATCGAGGTTCTAAGAAGACTAGTCTCAAGTCTTTGTGGAATCATCGGCGACATCAACGTGCGAAGCAATCAAAAAAATTCTTTAGTTCGAAGTACATTCCTCAGTTGTTTCGAAGGGATGAAAGTCGCTGCCGGGGCAAGTCTCAGTGTTTTGGCTGTGAGTTGTGAACTTTCCTTGCCGTTAATAGCGAATCTCTTGGAATTCGAGCTGCTGTACACTGAGTCCTTGCTAAGCACTCCTTTTTCTCAGGACTCTCAAAACACTTTATACCCGATTGCCTTGGTTGATCGGTTTTCACAGTTAAAAGAACAAAGCGCAATTGGTTTATGGGTTTTTGAGAAATTTTTAGTAAGTAAAAGTGGATGTGAAGGAGTTGAGACTGAACTTTTTAAACTTATTGAAAACAATGAACTGCTCCTTGTTATTAAAATTCTTATGATGGAAGAGTACCCGAATATTGACCGTATTCGTGCCTGGAAGATAAGAGAAAGCTTTTTAAATGGCCAGGGCATCAAAGTGATTCAAGAGGGTCTTCCTGCAATTGAGTACTTCTGGCTCATGGTCGCAGCTTCTAAGAACTCAGCAGAACTGAAAAACTTGCTCAGCTTGAACATTGACCTGAAGAGTCTCGCGTTGATGATCCCTGCAACGATGGACTACTTTAATATTTTCTTTGAACTTGCCACGATTGGAGGGTATCTGGAAGTCTCTGACTACTCTTCCTTGATATCAACAAGTTTGCCGTCAGTCACTAACGACCAAATCATTCAAGTCACTCATCCACAGTTTTTATTCGAACCGATTTCATTAAGTCGTCGATCAAGTACCGCAACTTCCACTCTTCACGTGTTAGACAAGAGCAATTTACTAGAAATCAGTATCCAATCATGTAAGTTCGTTTGCAGCAACTATATCCCTGCAGTTTTAATTCTTTTATCAAGGTCTCCTGGGGACTTACAGCAAGAAATCTTAAAAAGAATCAGGTACTTATCAAAGAACTATAACAATAAACAAGTACTTTGCCAAATGCAGTTCTCCAAGATGCTGATGCAGCTTTTTGATGACCTGTGCCCTGCAGTCCAGTCAGTGTGTTATTCTGTGTTGAAGAACTTGATTTCTTACTCAGTGAGTCAGGAAGAAGCCGCGATGTTGATGGACGCTTTGTCCTCCCCGTCGATTCAAGACTTGCTGACAGAGACACTTTCTGTGAGTCTTCATTCATCTTTTTACTTTCTTGAAAACCAATGCTTGGACACTCCAGAAATTACGACTTTTCCCAAATCAGGATATTCACTTCTCTTCTGGGCAAAGTTCTCACTAGTGCCAAACGAGACAGTTCCTATTTTTTCCTTAGTTGACTATAACCGAGGTCTCGTTCTTTTCAAGTTGTCGACAATGCAAGGACTTGACAAGAAACTCTCAGGAGTGGACTACTTGAAATCGTCGATTTCACCTGAACCGATTCATTTTCTTATCATTCAGGCCCCGACGCAGCCGGTTTTTCCGTCACCAGATGAAACTGCGAAGTTTCAAGTAGAGAGTATTCAAGGGTGGACGCACTTTGCAGTGATTCACTCAAAAGCAGGAGTTACTCTTTATATCAATGGCAAGGCGCTGCCCTTGGTGTCTTGCACTCACTTTGGAAATATTCGTGAAAAGTACAACGTGAAAGGTGTCTTCGGCAGTAAGTCCAGCAAGTTAATGCTGAGCAGCGTTGTTTTTATTGAGGGGAGTCTAGAGCCTGCTGCTGTCGCAAACTTATTTGAAAAAGACTCTGTTGAAACTTGTGTCTTTAAAATGCCTGAAACTCAAGCATTACCCTGCCCAGCAAGTGTTTCTTTAGATGATGGAAAATGGCAAATCGAGCAGATTCAACTTGCGAATAACCTTCACAGGACCTCTCCGCTTAAAATGGTCCTGGGGAAAATATCAGCTATTCCACAGTTTCTTAATTTGTTGAAAACTTCAATGCAACCTGTTGCTTTGTCTGGGATTTGTGACTGTATCACTCAGAATAGCGTGAATTATAAGATTTTCATTGATAATGGAGGGTGGAACTTTTTAGCGGCGTTGCTCGTCAAACATGAAGAGTTCCTTTCGCCTGAGTCGCTTGAGTTTTTGATATCTGCCGTGCTTAATAAGTCAAGGTTTCATTCAAAACTTAAGAAAATGCTTGTTGTTAAAACTGAGAAAATTCCTGCTTTTTCACCTGATAGGGTTGAGGGATTGTCTGTGGTTTCAGAACTTTTGGCTGCTTTACCTGCTAAGCAAGTCACTGGAATGCTGGATTGCTTGACAAAATTGGTCCATTTAGAGGAAAATGCTAAGGTTTTCTTGTCTGCTGATGTTGGAGGATTGCTGATTGTTTTTGAGTTGTTGAATAGTTTGGTGAAGGATTCAAGTAATGAGTTTCTTATATTGACACTTTTTGAAAAAGTACTGCCTTGCTTTACACAGGAGCACCTTGAGATGCTTTTCGACTACCTAGCGTCTCCCGAGCTTAAAAACCATTTCGTAAAAATAGAAAAAACCATCGAATCAGTCCTAAGCATCTTCTCAATCTACCTCTATGCAGGTAACTCAAGTCTTCTAGAAAAGTTCCTAAACATCGAAGGCGCCCTTCTTCTATTCCACATAATCCGAGGTCCAAGCGACTTAATCCGATGCGCTGCAGTGAAACTCGTCGGCCTCCTTCTAGGAATCTCTTCAAAATTCAAGACCTGGTTCCTTAAAAACAAAGGATTCGACCTACTCAACTCAATTCTTCAGAAACAAAACCCAAATAAGCCACTTTACGAGCTAGTCCTCAACCTTTCCTTAAACGCTTTCAACAACATCTCACTTTTATACCCTTGTGACTCCGCGACAGTGAAAATGATTATCAATGTCTCAGAAATCGCTGCAAAAGCTCTTCCAACAGGAAAAACCGCTTCAGGAGAAAAAAAAATCGTTTATATTGAAGCTGTTGAAATTTTAATCGAACTTCTAAAAAATGACCCTGACGAGAGCAGCAAGGAAGAAGTTTTCACAATGATTGAAAACTTGCTGGACTTGGAAAATTGTGAAAAACTTTTGGAAAATCCTTTTTTGGTCTGGACTTCGAAACTGGTGAAAGACCCTCAACACCTGAATTTAGGAAAAGATGTGAAAAACTCTCAGATTTTTGATACTTTTTTAGTGAAACTTTTCCTTTTTGACCTGAATCGAGCGACTAACAAGTTCAAGTTCATTTTTTGGATGAATAAAATACCTGATGCTGACTCGTTTAAGGAAAAGTGCCTTGTGAGTCTTTTGAACCGGATTAAGTCAAACCCGAATTTTGAATCTTGTGAAGGGTACATAAAGAACAAGTCAAATTTTATCAGTAACTTTTTTGCAGTGCTTCAAAGTTGTGAACTGACGATAAGCTATAGCGATGTCAATATGAAAGTTATTCATTTTATCAATCTTCTCGCTTCTTGTAACACCCCAGCAGTGAGACAACAATTAAAAGCTGTCGGTTTTTTTGACTTAAGAGACGATCTCATGATTCAGCTGCTTAAAGAAGAACTTCCTCAAAGTGTATTAATTGAAGGTATTCAATGTTTTTCATTTGAAACTATTGCAAGTCAACCTAAGTTCAGAGATTCGAATGCTCTTATTTATTTCATCAAGTTTTTAATTGAATTTCAATCAGCTCCTGCATTGCAGCTTGAAATTTTAAATCTTATACAAAAGGATATTTGTGTTAATGAAGATAACAGGAAATACTTGAAGAAAATTCTTGATAATAAGTTCTTTTTGGACTTTCTATCTGGATTCAAAGCTGGAGAAACGAATTCTATTGCTCAGTGCTTTAACTCGATGAGGAATTTGAAACTGGATGATGAAAATTCAGTTGTGCCTGAAAATCCTACTCCTGAAGACTTTTTGAACTGGATTAATAATGCGGAAAAAGCGAAAAGAACTATTTTAGCCCAGGTTAATAAACATCTTGCACCTGTTGATAGTGAGTATAGGAAAAATTACAATAAGTGTATTGATGCCAAAGCGATTAAAAGGAAAAAAAATATTGATGCGTTGATTAAGGAAAAAACTACTGTTCAAAAACAGGTTAATGAACTTGAACTTAAACTTATTGCTAGGGTTGCAAAGGCTGATGAAAGATGCACTTTAAGATTTCAGGCACATTCTTTGGTCAAGTCGCAAAAGCTCTTGGGAGGCACAAGGCAGAGTTTATAACGTAGAAATTTCATCATCTACTTCTAAATGATTAAGAATATTTATCTAAAAAACTTCCAATTCATTAAAATAAAAAACCTAAAAACCAACCCTAATAAAAATCTCTAAAATATCTAAAATCTCTAAATCTTTAAAATCTAAATTCTCTAAAATCTCCAAAAAATCCTGAAAAATCTTTAAATTCCACTTTCTCCAAACAATTATTATGCATATCAGCAAATCAATCAATGTAACCCCAGAGCAAAGTATCTTCACCCAGTTCTCAAGAGACACTTCTCTGAACACCCTAAGTTCAATTCCATCAAATCCGAACATAACAAAACGATTCGCCAGTTGCCGAGCAGCTTACTCTTCTCTCAAGTCTCAACAAAAGAAGTTAAAACAACTAATGTCTTCAAGAAGTAACCAAAAAGTGACAGTTAACTACCTTCAAGACTATTCAACCGCGTTCAAAAAGCCGGAGCTTTTTTTACCGAACTACCCTGCAGACTACTACGAAGAAATGCAAGAATCTTTAAAAATGATTGAAGATTTCGAAAAAATCAAGGAAAAAACTTTGCTAAAAGTTAAAAATTTCAAAGAACTCGACTGTCTCGATGATATTTCAGCCTCAGCAGAAACTCTTGCAAAACTTGTAAAGAATAAACAGATTAGCAAGTCTGAATGGTTTGAGAAAGGGGGAAGGATTCAATGTACTAAAAATTTCTTGTATTTCTTTAAGATTCTTTTGGAAAACTTCGGAAAAATCGCAGAGGAAGTGAAAAAAATTCATAATGAAAATGATGAACTTACTCAAAGACTTAACCCTTCTCAGAGAATCATCGTCGAAAATAAAGAACTTAAACAAAGACTGAAGACGTTAAAAAATAAAAGCTCTTCAACTGAAAAACTCAAGGCTGAACTCAAAACAATGCATATTAGAGAAAAGAAATGGAATATTGAAAAGGCTAAACTTGATGAAGAAGTTGAAAATATGAAGAATGTCATTGCACAGACTTCGCAGAATACTGAGATTCCTGAATTTGATGAGAATTTTCTTCAAATTCAAAGAAAAAATGAATTAATTGAAAAGTTGAGCAAGAAAATCGATGGGTTTAAGTATAAAATAGTGAAAAGTCAGTTTGATACGGGGAATTTAAAAGATATTATTGGTGAAAAAGATGGATTTATCAAGGTTTTAAATGAAAGGATTGAGGAAAGTAAAAGAAATCATCAGGATTTGGAATTGGATCGTCAAAAAATCAAGGCTGAGTCAATGGTTTTGAGGAATAGAGTTGGTATGGTCATTGAAGACTTGTATCAGAGCAAGATTAGTTATGAAAGGTTGAAGAATCATTGTACTGAATTGAAAGGAATTCAGGAAAAACTTGAAGAAATTACTAATTCACCTGAAAGTAAGGATGAAGAAACTGTTCAAATTGCTTTAGATGATATTTTGTTTAAGCTGAATGAAACAGCTGGAGAGTATTCAAATATCTCCTACAAGTCATTAAACTACCAATTCGTTCGCCCTTCATTCAAAGAAATGCTAAACCCTCAAATCTCAAAAACCGCCTATTACACTCCAGCATTCAAGCACTGGGTCTACTTCATGGTGCGGGGTATATACGATTCAAAATTCTACGAGCACTCTCTAATCTCCACAAACGCAAATTCTCATCCAACCCGTTTCACCGACTTTGTCTATTCATGGCTTTCTTCCTTCACAATCGACCAAAACTCACGAAACGTGATCGAACTTGAATGGTGGAAACGTGCCAAGTCAGACGAGATTCGCCTTCAGTTTCTTTTAGGTCTTTCGCCAGAAGTGAGTAGAAAGTCCTGGGAACTCACGACTTTCAAAGAGTTTTTGAATGAATCGAGGACTATGGACGAGCTTTACTTTTTCTTGCATTGTCGGTATCTCTTGCTTCAGAGTCCTCAGATGTTGACTACTGCTGGAAAGTATTCAAGGGTTCATATGATTAATTTGAATTTTGTTTTACAGACTTTAAGTCGAGTTTTTTATAAAGTTGCTTGTGTTGAAATAGAAAAAGTTAAACTTGCACTTATTGAAAAATCGAAAACTATGAGATTTGTACCTATGATTGACTTGGCTATTGTACTTAGGGTTAGTCTTGAATTGTTTAAACAGGAAAAGTTTCTGAAATATTCATTGATTCGTAATTTGTTTGATAAGGTTCCTAGGGAAAGTAACGGGCTGATCTCATTTTTCAACTTTCGACACATCTGCAAAAACCTCTCAAACGACTTAAACGAGTTAGAAATAGTGAAACTCTACCGAGACTGCTGGTCCTTCAGCGAAGGTAAAATCGATTCCGACATATTCTACGTCCTCTGCAACGAGAGCGGAATATTCACTAAAATCTTAAAACTTGCAGGAATTCGTCCAATCGACGAGATCCAAAACATCAACAGTTCCAAATTAAAATCACAGAACGCCCGAAAAATTCTCGAAGCAGTTGAAGGTCTGAAATCAGGAGACAAAGAAATGGAAATGATAAAGTTCGGCATCGACAACATGGGAATCCTTGAATTAAGTGAAAAGTTCAGCAAAGTGAGTCACTTGATGATGAATTACGTCAGCCTTCCTGCTGAAGACCTTTGGATCTGGACCATTGAAGACTTATTTCAAAGATTCTGGGGAATTGTCGTGTCTTGTCAGTCAGTCTTCATTGAAAGTAATTCTTCTGATATCAAACTTCTCGCTTATAAAATGCGAAAAGAGCAGAGTAATGAACTTGATTTCAACCATGTCCGAAAAGCGACTCAGAGATTTGTTGATATTTTGTTTGCAATGAACTTGAATAAAATTCAGTCTAATATCGCGGCGAGGAAAATTCAGCAGGTCTGGAAATTGAAAGCGAATAAAAACCTTGGAATTATTTCAACTGTTGTGAAAAGTGTGAAAAGGTTTAAAGGTTTGGTAAGCAAGTCACAGAATCCAACGGAAAATATTAAAACTTGAATAATTAATCTAAGTTATTATCTTTATTCATTTCAGAGAGTTTTTTATGACTTCCTGTGAAAGTCCTTAATTCGAAAGGCCCGAATTTTGAAGAATTTTTGATTTTTGGGTGTTTTATAACGTTTTCTCCACTGTTGTTCCTCCAGCGGAAGTTAAAAATGTTTTCTTTTATCAACTGGACCTTAGGGCTCGGGTGTGACTCAAGCCAGGAGAAGCTGACTTCATCGAAAAGCCGAAGCCAGGCCATTTCTTCATCCTTTTCACAGATATTAAGAACATTTAAAACCAGGTCCTTATCTTTTAAAGCAAGACTTGAAAGGTACTTACAAGAGCTATTTGGAACAATTGAATAGTGAGTATCTGCTTGAATCATTTCACTGAATTGAAAAGCTTCTTTTGAATCAGTTGTTATATAAAAGTTCTGGTTTTTCAGGTAGAATAATGAAGGAGATGCTTTGTGACTGAGGAAATCCTTCCAGGTCTTTGACAGTGAAAAGTCCCCAAGAGTCACTCGCCAATTATGCTTAACAGGAAAGATGTCCTCAACGTAAGACCCTAGACCCATTCCGTCATCTTGAGAAGGGTGACGATGCAAGTGAATCTCAAACGTATCAGCCTTCGGCATTCCAGCTCCTGTTGGAAAAGAAGGAAAAATACTCAGAAAACATTCATCCAAA
The DNA here is from genome assembly GCA_006503475.1 of Stentor roeselii. Lineage (NCBI taxonomy): Eukaryota > Ciliophora > Heterotrichea > Heterotrichida > Stentoridae > Stentor > Stentor roeselii. The sequence goes on along the minus strand of RSEH01000091.1, from coordinate 63,693 downwards.
TCCACCAAAAGTCCTCCATTTATCGGGTAGTAGTTCGACCCTTTTGTTATAAAATCTTCTGGAATAAAATAACGCCTTGTCACATCAGCTGTGTTAAAAGTGTAAAACCAGCCTTTTTCTTTGTAGTTGTTTGAAAAACTCATCAAGATGTCTGAGTCGAAAGAAGCGTTTAAGTCGAAGGAAAGCTCGAAATAATCACTCAGGTAAACTTTTAGCTCTTGGTTTAAGACCTGGTCTCGAAATTTAAAGGAAGATTTGATGACAGAAAGAAGTTTTCCTTGATAGACTGAGTAAGTCTCTAGAATTTTTATTTCACTTCCTTCGCCCTAAATGATTTTTACGAAAGGAGTGAAAATATAAGCTCCACTGAAAAAAGTTGGATAATTGATAAGCTTTTGGTTCACTGTCAACACTTTTTTGTTTTTAGTGAATGACTCTATCAGGCCGTTTTTCATCGTTATTGTGAAAAAGTCATTGCTGATTTCAGAGTTATTAGAAAAAGTCATGTTTTCACTGCAGTTTTCACAGCTGGATAAACTTTCTTCAATGAAAAACACGCGACATTGCATTGAGTTCAGTTCAGCTTCAAAGAAAAACTCGTTTGTTTCTGGTCCTTGAATGCCTTCTGAATAGACTGACTGGCCGTAAGAGTCAAGAATCCTTACAAAAGGTGTTTTTGCCAAATGACTCATTACTTTTTTCACCCTCCAATTGACAGGATTGACTAAAATAACGACTTTTATCGGAACCATGAGTTCTTTTCCAGTTACTTTAAAGTTAAAAATAGAAAAAAAGCTATTTTTCAGTGATTCCATAATTTTTTTGTTTTCTTTTGATAGTCTTCTAAGATAATCGACATAAACAGCGAATTTGCAAGTTCCTGTAATTGCGTCATGATGGGTAAGTGCAGCGAGTTCTAAGGTGGAAACAGGTTCTTTCAAATAAACAGCAGAAAAAAACTCAGCTATTCTTACTTTTTTCTGCAGGTCAAGAATTCCTTTCTTTAAAAAAGGTTTCGTGTTGTAAAAGCCAGACCAAACCCGGTTAAATCCAAAGAGTTCATTGTTAGGTCCAACAATCAAAGGCAAAAAGTCTCCTTCATATACCGGAAATTTTCTTTTTTCCTTAAAAACAGCTTCAAAGTACTCACTGGGTGTTGCAAACTTAACTTCAATCCCTTCACTCATGTTCATCATCCCTTCCCAAAGTTGAAAATAAGCCTGAGACTTCTCAAAGTCAGTAAAAGCGAAATCATCTCCTAGAAGTAACAAATGATTACTAGTCCTGTATTTACCCTGGCTGAACTCAACGTATTGCTTTAAGTTTTTCGCACTTTATAATTATTACCAGTACTCCACGTCACTTTCATATGCGGGTAAAAAAGTAAAGCACTTTGGTATCGGCCCTTGGTACCAGTCATTATATCTTGCAAATGTGGGAAATCCGTAGTGGTTGTTTAGAATATGAGTGAATATTCCTTCTGTCGCGAAACCTTCGGCTTTCCAGATAAACTCGTAGTTTCCTTCGAGAGATAAATAGTTTTGGATAGTGTCTCCGGCCCTTGCGAAGACTAAGACTTCGAATCCCATCTTTTCGAATAGGGCTGCTGTCAGGGATGAATGGCCGAATGGATCGAGCTGCCAGCCTATCCGGATGCGACTTAATCCAAGCTCTTTCTTCAAATAATCGAAGCCCTCCTGCATCTGTCTTGCAACCAGTTCAAAATCAGGTAAAGAATCATCATTTTGAACCCATCCTCCACCAACAATTTCAAATCTTCCTTGAGAAATGTAATCTCGAAGTTTCTCCTTTTGTTCTGGAAACTCGCTGAGCCACATTGAAAGAAAAAGAACTTCAGACCAGCAAAACTTCAGAGATTTTTGAGTCTCCATAAGTTTGAAGATGTTTGAAAGAGTTGGTTTACAGTATCGTTCATAACATTCATCAATGTTTATTAACCACCCTGCATCGTTATGGGAATGAGGAACTACGAAGACAGTCGTTTTACTCTGGGCAAAGCTGAGAAGGCTGATAGAAATTAAAGTAATGAAAAACACATTACAAAAAAATTTCATTATATTCCTTAAAATCAAGAATTAGTCTTCATCAAACCTGACCTCTTTTTTCGCCTTCGGTTTCTGCTTCAGTGTGATCGCTTTACTTTTCCCAGTAAAACTCATATTAAACTCAACCACAATACACGAAATATCATCAATAGGTACATCATCCTGTTCAACAAAAGTAATCCATCTAAATCTTGCTTCTTCACACAAAAGCTGAGCAACAGTAGAGTTATACAAATTGACATTATCTCCTCTTTCCTTAACAATTTTCTTCGCACAAACAAATCTTACAGATTCAACAAAACCAGTGACATCTTCATTATCCATGACATTCCAAACACCATCTGAAGCAACGACTAAAAAAAGATCCATATCCTTATCAACCTGATGCATCCAACAAGTAGGATCCGAAATAATTCCAATACTTTTCCCGACCTGATCACCAAAAGACCTAGAAACTCCTAATCCAGGAAGATTTTGATTTCCACTCCAAACACGATGAGGTCCTACTTTATTCCCAGCGTCGTCAATCATTTTATGAACTTTTCCTCCAGAAGACTTGATCCTCGCAAGTTCTTCAGGTTCTTCAGGGGCATGGTCCTGGGTTAGTTGAAGAGGGTAAATTTTTCTCATTAAAGAACTTTTTCTTCTGTTATGAATTTTGTTGATATTCGCCACCTCGTCATCATTGGCGATGAGACTTGTTCTATTAGGGTACCTTTTCTTTGACGCGAGAACCGCCCTATTTTTACCGATATTAGCAATAAAAAGCGTATTGCAAGTGTAAATTACAAAAACGCCTGTCCTGCTTAAGACTTACGCTCCTGAGTTGACTTTGTCGAGATGTCCTGAGAAGTTTTGAAGACTTTCCTCACACTGCTCAATCATTTTCTTCAGAAACTGCAGAGGGTCGGACTGGTCGTCGACCCACTCATCAGTGAAGTACTTTTGAATGAAAACACTGCAAAACATTGAAACTCGATGACCTTCCTTTCCATGTCCATCAAATACGCACATCAAAAAAGACTTGCCGGATTTCAACAGCAAGGTCAGGTCTTGGCAATTTCGATTCAGGTCTTTTCTTGGGTCGATTCCTGGAAGCGTTGTCTCTGATATGAAGATTTCTGACTTTTCAAGAGAAATGAAATCGCAGTATAAAGAGCTTGGGTCGGGTAAGTAGAAGTCGATTGGCTCTTTTTCGGCTTTTGACTTGGATTTTATTTGGACTGAACAAAACCTTGGGTAGGTGAAGTCTTCACCGGCGAGAGGGGTTAGTGAAGGACGGATTAAGGATGAGCATGAACCCATTTTTTAATTTGGGATTGTGTGTAAGATATTTTAAGTATGAGTTTTTGATGTGTGAAGATGGTAAAGTTTAAAAAATTTTATTGATTTAGAGTATTTTGATGAGATTATTGGGTGTTAAGATTAAAAGTTAGAGATGATTAAGATTTTTAGAAATTTTCATCATCCTAGAGAAAAAGATAAATTATTGAAAATTTTTCTTAATTCTAAACTTTATTAAATAATTTTTCAAACTGAAGCATGTCTGAACTTCCCCTGAAAATGAGAAGAAGACTGAATATATTTTGCAGCCTGATGAATCGCTTTACTAAATTCTTTCCGTGCATTTCCAGGCGACAACTTAACATTTTTTGCCTTGTTAGTTTTAAGAACAGGTAGCAAAAAGCTTCCCCTTCCATCACCTCCAAGAGACTTTCTAACACCCTGTTCCTTAGTCTTAGTCATGACTTTACTTGCTTCAAAGCTTTTGCGCATAGGTATTTCGCTGAGATCCAAAGAAAAGTTGAAAACATTCAAATTAAAACTTTCAGGATTTCTGACCTGTTTAATCTTGAGACTAGGTTTTGACATTTTCGTCTTTCGTGGTGGTTGATGAACTTTTTCTGACTTTGGAGGACTTAAACATGCTGAAAAGTTTTGCACAATTTTTTCCGATCTTTTTTTAATCACTGTTTCCGAGTCGCTTATTTCTGACTCACTTCCACTCGAGTCACTATCAGGAAAAATATCAACAATGTCGATTTTATCCAACCAGTTCATATCATCGTCAAAGTCGTCAAATTCTAGGTTTTCCGAGCAGCTATCATCAATGAAAGGAGAATTTTCTTCACTGTTCAAAGAAAAGTTCTCTTCTTCTATAGGTTCAATTGGAAGGTTCTCACATTTAGAGAGCGTTTTCCGGATTCTTTGTTTAGGACAGTCAAAAACCAAGGATCTGAGGTATTCGTTGGTTTTTACAAGCATTTCTAGATACCGCTTGTTAGATATAAACGAGTTGCATACCTTGCAAAGGGTTTTACCGATGTTTTCCAGGTCAGTTTCTGAGAAATGTTTCACTTTTTTCCCTTCTTGGTACCCGAAAAAAGAGCTTTCAATTGTGTAGCTATGAGGCAGGTCCAGGTCGTTAAAAAGAACGATTCTGGCAGTGGTTTCTTTGTACCTTTCAATGCGAAAATGGGAATTTTGCATTGAAAAGAACTTGCTAGTTGTGCTAAACATGAAAGGAATTGACTTTGCCATTAAATTTTTCTGTGAGTCGATTAAATCATTAGGAGTTTTGCAACATCCATACATGAAAACATTGAATTTTTTAGTATGTCCATGCAAGTCACAGATCATTTTAACTGTATTCACTAAATTGAAACTTTTAATCATGATTTTCGAGAAGTAGATCTCAGGATGAAGCATTTTATGTGGCTTGTGCCATCTTCGGTTAAGGTCAACACCCAACAATGAATTCCTGTAGCTTCCATATCTAACCCCATCCGGATTAAGCATCGGGACTATTTTAAACACAAAATTTTTCCTAAGAGTCCTTCCAGAAGAGCTGGTAAGGTAATCAATAGCTCCTTTCAACATATAAGAACTAACAGTCTCTCCACTATGCACCCGTGCCATGAAAACAATTCCAACTTTTCCCTTATGACGATCTTCATTAAACCCTTCCAGTCTTCGAGCATCTTGCAAGACTTTCCCTGCGAGTTTTTTTCTATTATTTCCTGAAAACGTCCAAAGTTTCTGTTCATAGTAATTCGAGAGGTAATCACTGATGTTCTCCGTGATCGTGACCACCTGGCACAAGTTGCCTGCCAGAGACTCGCAGAGGGTGTCCACCCTGAGCACGTCAGAATAACAGGCAGTGAGAAAGGCGAGGTAGTCCTGCAGGTCAGAGTAAGTATAAGGCACTGCATATGCGAAGAAGACCTTATCATTCTCGTACTTGAAGTTATATGTGAAACTTAAAGTAAATGACTTGTGACTCGAGCATTTATTTGAAATGTTCTCAGTGTAACTGATACCTGTCCCTTCTCGATGCCACCTTACCCCCTGGGCTTGCTCGAGAAGAAGACTGTACACTGCAGGTTTCATCCCTGCCTGGAAAAGAATGTCTTTTTTTCGCATGTTTACGATTTTAAATGTGATACTTGTTTTACGAGGGTTTTTCACGGAAAAGTAAAACCAATGGTTGCAGTTGTAAGTCCCAATGTCGTTGTTTATGTAAAGCTTGTAGTCGTAATCTGACATTTTGATTGCTTTTGATAAGTTTCCAGAGTCGAAACGAGAATCGAACTCGAGGGTCAAATTGTCGTCGGGGATTGAGAACTGGTAGTCAATTGGAAAAATAGGAATCGCTGGGTAGGACTTCAGGAAAAGACTTTGGTTGTAGTCGATTACTTTACTTTTGTTTAGGATTTGGAGGTCTTTTTGAGTGAACTTTGAGGAAAGTTCTGGGGATTTTAAGAAACTTTCGCTTGAGGAATTTTTTGCTTTTATGTCGTAGACTAGCAGTCCTCCATGCTCGAATTTGTAATTTGATGATGGTTTTGAAGAGTTGGGGTGGAAGGAAAGAGGAGATTCCATTATTTATTATAGAGAATTGTGATAAATGTGAAAGGATATTGAAGTTGATGAGGTGGAAGTGAAGATTTTTGAGAAATTTTAAGAGTTTTTTAGGTTTTTTTTAGGTTCTGAATATTTAACAGAAAAAAATGAGATGAAAGTGAGAGGGATTGAAATTAATGAGTTAGAAGTGAAAGTTTTTAAGAACTTTGAAGATTTTTTTAGGTTTTTTTAACTTTTCTGAATATTTAACAGAAAAAACTGAAAAAGTTGTAATTGAGATAACAAAGTTCATTTTCATTAACTTTTTATATTATTTTGGAAATATCTCGATTCTATCCTCAAAGAGTCCTCACACGAGTCAGGCTCACTATTTTCAAGAACCAAAGCTTGTAATGGCACAGATCGTCTCACTGAATTCAAAGTATCTGACCGATTTATACTTTTTTCAAAAGGCGCATCACCCTTTCCTGGCTTTTTGATATTAACAGGTGACAGAAGAGGTTTATGCTTTCTAATCAGAGCAGGAGACAAGGAAAACTTTTTGAACCCTTTTTGGTTTCCTGTTATTTGCAAGATTTGAGAAGGTTTAGCGTTTTTAGGAGAGTCCTGGTCCAACAAGTTCCGAATCGCTTGTCGTTGTTGGGCAAAGTTCAAGTTTTTCGCATTAGACTTCAAGTTTTCTATTCGAGTGGTGAAGGATTTCTTAAGAGGCTCTGCTTGAAGAGTTTTATACATGAAAGGACTAGAGTGAAAGTTTCGATCTGAATAAGACTGCAAAAAATTATCAGATTCAAGGTTTGCCAGGTGAAGTTTCATGTTTTTCATTTTTATTAGAAGTATTACGATGAGTCTGCTTGGGAATGATCTTTATCATGGTGAAAATTATTTAAAAATTTTGTGAGTTTAATTTTAATGCTAAACTTTAAAGGACATTAGATTTTGTTTTCGATTTCCTGAAATGATTTCGTTGCATTTGTTGATTATTTTATCGAGTTTTAAGGTTTTATCACTGAAACCTTTATTATTCATGTCTTTTCTGTCGGAATCTTTTAGGGACCTTGGGGATACCTGAGGAGTGTTGAAAAAACCGGGATTTTTCTCGGAATAGGTGAAAAAGTTTTTATAGACTAGTTTTCGACCAAAGAGTTCTTTTTTATAAGCTTCTTTTTTTGATTCGTATGCTTTGCACTGACCTGCTAGTTGGAGAAGTTTCATTTTTTGGTCTTTTCTCATAAAATCCGTTATGTGGATTGTTCTGGGACTGTGAGTTTTTATGTTTTCTGAGTAAATCATTTTAGAGTGATTGAACTCAGAAAAAATTCCTAAATCTTCTAGACCTTTTATTTTTGTTTTACGAGTTGTTTGCAGTTTTGGATCGTTTTCTGCTAGGCTTAAGTAATAATCTCTCACTTGCTCTATTTTGTGAAACGACATCTTCGTGTCTGGAGTCAGAGATTTTAGTCTTTTAACATTCCTGTCATTGGCAGGAAATAAATTAACTGGAGAAATGGCTTCTGAAGTCTTCCTCAAAACTAAAGGTTCCATAATAAACTTTTATATTTTATAACTTAAGTTCTTTTTTAATCGACATATAATCCTCCAAGATCCGTGTAACCCACTTCCAAACCTGCTGACAACTAGGAAGTCCATTAAACTTTCCTTTAGGTGAGCACTGTACAAGAAGATCAGCAAGTTTTTGATACAATTTCCTTTCAATTTTCGTATTTTCCTGAATACCCTTAACCTTAGTAACAATCTGATCAGTTTGAACTCCAAGTTCATCACACAAATTTTCAGTAATATTGCTGAGTTTAGTAGTTTCAAGTGATTTACAAAGCATTTCTTGTATTTTTTGAACAGCTTCTTGATGTCCTCCATCATAAACATCTAACAATCCAAGTAATTCAAAGTAATTCGACTTGAACTTGTTCAAGTCAAGTTGAGGTTTCAACTCATTTGACTGTTTTTCTAGTTCTTGTATTTTTTTTAACAGTCCAGTTTTTTCTTTTGAATGAAACTCGACGATTGTTTCGATTTTTTCTTCTGATTTTCTCAGTTTTTCTTGAAGGGCTAAGACTTGGAACTGGTTCGTGTTTATTTGGGATAAATGATGCTGCAAGTTGTTTATTTCTAGTAAAAGCTCTTGATTTCGCTTTTCCTAACTAGGGATTACCAAAGCTTGAATAAGCCGCTTGTCGGGTTCTTGTGTTTGAAGCTCGTCGTTTAAAAGACGACTTTCTTCGTCTTTTTCGAGAAGATAGGAAAAATATTTGTCTTTTTCTTCGACGAGACGTGAAATTTCTAAGTCTTTTGAATGAAGAAGATCGGAAAATGACTGGATTTCTTCGTTGAGGCTTAAGTTCTGTCGGCGGAGAAAGGCCAAGTCGCTTTCTAACATTGAGACTTTACTTTGAAGCTCTTCTAGGTTTATGTAGAGGTCGTTTTGAAGAGATGTCATTTCACTTACGAGTTCATCTTTTTGCATGATTCGAGCTTCGAGCATCGAATTTCTTTCTTTTTCGTAAGTGTAGAGAAGCTTCAAGTCGACTTTTTCTTGGATTACTCGAGGCTTGTATGAAAAACTTGAATCTTGAGGTTTGTCTTTTGGTGATGCAGGAATTCTTTCGTATTTTTCTTCGTGTTCTAAACTTTGGCCGAGTTCTTTAAGGGTAAATTTTATGTTTGCTATTTTTTCTTCGAGGGTTTTCCCAGATGGGTCCATTTTACCTGATTGGAAAGTTTAAATTATGGAGAGTTGAATTTGGATTCTCGTTATTCAAGATGCTGCATCTTAATTAACCATCTTCTAAAAATCGATTGAAATTTTGATATCTTAATATTCAACGAAACAAATATCCTAAAAAATCCACGATTCCTTAACTCCTGAAAAATTCCTAAAACCAAAATCTTCAATTTTTCAAATTTCTCATAATTCTCTAAAACTCTTCATTTCTCTTCTCGCCCGACCATCTCTAACTCCATTAACATTCATCTAACTCCTAGGAAAAAATGAATCCCCTCGAAGAGCGAATGGGTCCTCGTTGGTCCGAAGACGAGGTGCATCTTTTATTTGAAGGTCTTCGAAAATTCGGTAAGAACTGGGTTCAAATTTCTTCAACATTCCAACAAAGTCCATTCTCTTCAATATACCCAAGAACCGACTGGATGATAGAAGCTGTTTACTTGAAGAACAAAACATATTTAAGCATTCCATCAGCGAACCCGAATGATTTCGCTGCAATCATGGCAGACCACTACGATTCCGTCGAAGTCACCAAACATCAGATGTCAGACGATCAAAAAGAAAAGCAAAACAACGACAATTTTGAAATCCCTAAAAAAAGAAATGCCCAAACAGATTTAAAACCTTTATCAAAGAAAACATTTAGCAAAAAGTCTGACTTTTTCGACATTTCAAGTAAACCTGTGGATTTTTCTTTTGTGTCCAGTCAAAACGTCCTCGATTCTACTTCAAACAGGATTTTTCCGAACTTCACTCATTGTTCAAGCCATTTCTTGCATGACTACGCGACTAGTAAAGTAGACGATCAAGCGATTTCCATGAAATTTCTCCAATGGTGCAAAGCAGAATGGTTCTACAGCTACATCGACCGAGGTTTCTTTTCCTACAACGAATTCGAGGACTGTTTAAAATCCTTAAAGCTCTCAGAAGTTGAATATCTTCCAAAAAGCGATTTTTCTTTAATCCGTTCATCTTTAGGCCGACCTCGTCGTTTTTCAACTGCTTTCATAACTCAAGAGCGTCGAAAGCTAGGAAAATATCGAGAAGCCGTGAAAGTTCTTCAACAAGGAAAAGTGCTTCCTGCAGTATACCACGACTTGATAAACTACATCAACTTGAGCCACTCAGGTTCGAACTCTCGTTTAATGGTTGGTCAGAAGGTCCTTGCCGTTCATCCTCAAACACGTGAAGTGCGAAGTGGACTTGTATTGACATTGGACTCAAGTCGCTACCACATCCAATTCGACCGCCCGGAACTTGGAGTTTTTTTAGTCCCGGACCATTCAATCCTGCCCAGTTCCGCTGAGATCATCAAGCAAGAATTAGAAGAGCCGTCACCTTTCGTGTATAAACCAGTTCAAGAACGTGAAGTCATTTCTTCTAACTTCGTAATTGAAGGGTTCAAAGCAGGTGTTAATATCTACGCCATGGCTTTTCTGTTGAAATTGCTGGAGAGAAAAGAAGCTCTTATTGAATTGTTGAAACAGTTTAACTGTGAGTTCGCCGCGAAGATGATGGAGAATAAGAACTGGAAACCGGAACATGAGATGCAACAACAGTATGCATGGATTGTAAGAAGTATTTAGTGTGTCACTGTACAGGCTATTAACACTAGTATTTCGAAAGTGCTGGAAATATTTAGGCTTCGGAATAGGCCACCGCCTCAACCGGCTGTGAAGGTCGAACTTGATAATAAAATCGAACAGATCAGAGATGCTGCAAGTTCCATGGTCAATGAAGAACTTGACCAACATGCAAATCAATTCTCGGAAAATGAATTTGTCAGGATTCAGGATAGTCTGAGGAATGGAGTTGTTTTACTTGGAGTCGTTGATTTGATTGTTAAGGAAAACGACCCAGCGCTTATTAGACATTTGGATGAAAATTTAAGACTGCTTACTCCGGCTTGTGAAAGTAATAAAGTCAAGTTTGAAGAGGTTTGTGAGTATGTGGAACAGATTAAGAGGAAAATGAGGAATAGATAGTAGGATTATTTCTTTGGTTGAGGATTCATTGGGGTGGATTTGTTGAAGGTTGGGGATTTAGAGGGAAGATTGAATTGATTATTGATTTAGGAGTAGCTGTTTGTGATGGTTTTAAGGATTTAGAAGGTTTCTTGATTTTTATTGTTTGGGTAACTTTGAAGAAATTAGAGTTCTTATACTTTTGAGGATACTCTTGATTTTTGATTAGTTTTAGAAGTGCAGATGATTGAATATAAACCTTCATTAGAGTGCTTTGAGAGAGGAACCTTAAATGCTCCTCCAAAAAGATCACAAATCCATCCCATCATTCAACCAATCCAACCCTAATAAAGGCCATAAATGGACGGTGATAACCAAGCAAGGCAGATAAGCAAGAAAAGGAAATTCATCCAGGACGGTTTACGCAAGGCCGAACTGCATTGTTTCCTGGCTCGTACACTGGCCCAAGAAGGTTACGCCGGAATGGACATGGTATCAACTTCAAGCCAGACGACAGTTTCCATCTACGCGACACAGATCGACAAGGTAGTCGGTGAGAACAACACCCGAGTGCGAGAACTCAACTCTTTGATCCGCAAGCGTTTTAACTACGCAAAAGACACTCTAGACATCCTTGCCCGAAAAGTGCCAAACAGAGGTCTAAGCGCTGCAGTGCAAGCAGAGAGCTTGAAGTACAAATTAATGAACGGCTTTCCAGTCAGAATGGCTGCGAACGGAGTCATCAGATTCGTCATGAAAAGTGGAGCCAAGGGTATCGAAGTCGCTGTTTCAGGGAAGATCAGGGCTCAGAGAGCGAAGACGATGAAGTTCAAAGATGGGTACTTTATTAGCTCTGGAGAACCGAGAAGGGTCTTTGTTGATGAAGCTGTGAGACATGTCGGATTGAAACAAGGAGTTTTAGGAGTGAAGGTCAGGATTATGATTTCCCATGACCCTGAAGGAGTTTTAGGACCTAAACGACCTCTGCCTGACCTTGTTGAGATCATTGAGCCGAAAGACGTTGCTAGTAGTTAAGTTGTCTAAATTTTGGAAGGTTTTATTTGGGTGTTGAGAAAGGATTGAACAATTAAGGATTTAAGATTATTTGAAATTTTTAATGATTGGTTTAGGTTTAAATTGACTATGTAGGGGTTTATATTTATTACATCTTTTTGAGATGTACTCTTCTAGACTTGTGGAAAGAATTCGTGTCGGTTTGGAAGAAATGAACTTGGAAACAGGATTTTTGTGTCTTGTTTCAAGGAAAGAGAATAGTGAGGGCTCAAGTCAGGTTCAAAGGTTTATCAGATCTAGTGAATCACTTTTAATTAAAAATAGAGAAAAAGCTGCATCAACCATCTGGAATCACTACCAAACCTACAAAAAACGTCATTCAAAAAAAAAATCCCAGTTATTTTTACTAGAAAAGTTAAAAAATTCAAATGCTTCTAAGATCCAAAGAGCCTTTCGTGCATTTCAAGCGCTTAAAGCTAAAAATCTCTTGAAACTCTATGAATCTCTTTCAAAAATCCGTGAAGCTGCAGCTTCTCACATTCAAAATCACTACAAGTTATTCAAATCACGTCAAAAACAGAAGATTTTCAATCTTTCTCTAAATTTATCAAAAATTCGAGTATTTTCAGCGACATTCATTCAAAAAATATTCAAAGGTCACCGAACAAGAAAAGATTTATTTTTCATTCATCACAAGTTTCCATCTTTAATCACTTGGCAAGGTCCTGAGGAGGTTTCAATGATCGGAAGCTTCACTTATCCTGCTTGGAAAGTCGACATTCCACTTGTTTACTGCAAGACTCTTGACTTGTCTTACTCTTTGTTCTTCGCTGAAAATAAACTTCCTCCAGGCAGGTATCTTCTAAGGTTTAAATCAGGAGGTTCAGTTGTTTTAAGTCCTGACCTTCCACGTTTTAAAAGCTCTTCAGGAGAAGTTTTCAATGTGGTCCTTCTGATGACTGATAAAAATTCTCAGATTTCAAGAATCATCGGCGAAGACGGGCTTAAATCATCAGAAAAATCAAGGATTTTTAATGAAACTCTTGAAAACAACAGAAAAAACCTATCATCTCTGCCATTCTTTAAAACTTCCAAAATGAAAATAAGAAAAAAACTAGATTTTAACTCTCTTCTTGAAGACAACTCGAATAATTCCCTTCGAGTTTCTTTTTCAGCTCATCTTTCAGCGAAGCCAAGTCACCGTCGAATGCCGAATCATTCAGAAGTGAATTCAAGTCTTTTCATAGACAAAGGCAGGAAGTGTCTGGGTATCTCTTCATTTGAAGAAGACTGGGCAGACCCTTCGAGTCCTGACAGTCGCTTTTCTTTTGAAATCTTAGAAAAGTTTCATGAAGAGATGAAAAAGTCCAGCTTGTCCCTTCCTGCTCTTTCTCATGTGAACAGTTACCTCGAGACCTTACTGACATCAGCTTATAACAAAGTCCCCAGTTCAGGTTGTTCTTCAGTGTTATTCGCGATGGTCGCTTATAACCAACTCTGCACTCTTAGCTTGGGAAATTCGCAGTTGGCAGTTTTAAGGATCAAGGAAAAAAATGGACTTCAAGTCGTTTTTAAGACACGTAAAAGTGAAGTTAACTTTAACAGTTTTGAACTACTTGGAAAGGATTTGGGGAAGGGAAAAGATGTTAAAAGAAATGATCGGAATAAGTTTTTTTTGCAACCTGTCAGGTCCAGGGCTGAACGATTTGAAGTCAAGGGAGGAGATTTTATTGTTGCGGGAAATTCTGGAATTTTCGATAATTTGTTTGATGAGGATTTGGCTCGGGTCATTGATATGGAAAAGGGAGACTTGGCTCAAGGGATTGCTTTGAAGGCGATGAGGAATGCTTGGGATTCGCAGGTCAAAAGTCCTTTTTATTACTCGGCTAAAGCTCATGGGGTCAAGGCTCTTGGTGGAAGGTTGAATGATTTTGCAGTAGTTGTTGGATGTGTTAGGCTATAATGATATTTATAGTTGGTTTCTTTAGATCATTTGAAATATATTGTAAGATTTTTTTGTGAAGGGATTTAGTATTTTGGGTTTTTTGGGGAAATTAGGTTTTGGTTTCTTTTTTAATGAGGATGGGATTTGGTGTATCTTAAGTTAAAGAGTTTTAATGTAGTATTAATTCAATATTTTTAAATAAATCATCTTGATATTAAGTTTTACTGAGGAATAATTAGTTTTATATAATCAGCTTTATATCAATCCAAAAACTTTCAAATTATTGATTCACTTCCAAATCCCATAAAACTATTTGTTGATCCAAACAATAATCATCTATTAATTATTAGAAAACTCTCACATAACCTTATTCGTCTTTCTAAGCCACGCATAAAAAACTAAAACAGCCAAAAGTGCGAATCCACACAAACTAGCCAAAGGGACAAAGATCATGCTCTGCAAGTCATCAGCATCATCTTCAAGTTCTCCAGCAACAGTGATGGAAATGGCTCCAAGTCCTCTAGCAAGAGATCCAAATACAGTGATCAAGAATCCAGGGTTGATATATTCAAATGTTTCACTACTGGGAAAGATGAGCGACAAAAGCGACCCAGCGATTCCATCATCCAAGTTGACTCCCAAATACAAAATAAAAGTTCCAACAATATACTGAGCCTCATACATCTCATCATAACAAACCAGCATAACAGAGCCAATAAACGTTAAAATCATTGCAAACCTTGTAAATTGCCGATCTTCAAATATATCACTCGTAAATCCAATAAAAATATAAACAGGTCCCACAGCCAAACTCATCGCAGCGATGAAGACTCCAATAAAATCCAAGCTCCATTCAAATTCACCAGAAGCCACAATAGGAATCGACGTGATTTGAGCTTCATGCACAATTTTCGGTATCATAAAAGTAGACATTACAAGAATCACTGCAAAAACACTGAAGTCCTTTTCAGTCTTTTTACTGAAACTTGCAGAGTTTAAAGGAATGACAGGTTCTTCGAAGCCAAACATAACTAAAAATGTATAAAGTGCCCAAAGTACACACATTAACAGTGCAGGTGCGTTGACTCCATTAATTTTAGATGTCGGGAAATCGATGTAGTAAAGACTCGAGGCTAGTATCGGGCCGACTCCTCTTCCGACGATGCTTCCTGCGACGTAGAAGTTCTTCCAAGTGGACTGAACTGACTTATTGACGAACCTCGTGATGTACCGTCTGTTGATGATCCTCGACCCTCCGAAGCCGATGAGGACTCTTCCCACAATGGCAAGAAAGAAGTACCCGCTGTCATAAGATAAAAAGTACACAAAATTCCCAGCGACCATGAAAAGACCACAGACCATTGTCGGTACTTTGAAATAAAAATCTGCCCAATAGTTATATAAAAAAGAAATAAAAATCACAGAAATCCATGTCGCGAAGTTGAGAAGGCCTGAGTAAGTTTCAGGCATTCCTAAATGCGTTGAGTAGTCCTTTGCAGCCAGTGCAAGAATGTAAAAGTTAGTCTGTTGGATGAAGGAACTTACGACCATCAGTGTAAGGGTCAGGAAATCTGGGTAGTCTGGGTCTTTTGGGAAAAGTTCAATGGTCTTTAAAGCGAGAAGCTCTGACTTCAATGAAGAGTCCAACCTGTTCAAGTAGATTAGTTCTTTCATTTGGGATTTTGAAAGTAATGGCTCGGTTAGGCCTTCTAATGCGGGTTTCCATTCAATACAACGAGCGTCGATTTGTTTTTCGAGTTCTTCGAATTCTTTTAAGTTTCTAAGTTCGTTTAGAAGGTCTAAGTTCGCCATTAAGAATTTGCTTCTCGTGCCTGGGATGAGACTTTCGTATCTTGTTAGAGAACGGTTCAAGATTTTTAGATTCCAGGAAGAAAATGAAATCAAGTTTTTTAGACCTTTCGCCAGTTGTTGGATTTCAGAGGAATAGCTGCTAGTGATGAGAGAGGTGAAGGAAACTCTGTAGTCTGTGAGGAGAGATCGGAACCTTTCGAGAGTTAGTTTCATCTGGTTGAAGAGAAGACCGTAAAGAACTGGCTCTGGGTTTTCGAGTTTTTCTTTTTGAACCTTTCTGATACGCTTTTTGATGAACTTGTAGTAAAGGTAGCTGTCTTCCCACTCAGCAACGATATTCTCAACAAGAGCTTTACTGAAGCGTCCCATGAATAATAAAATGAGCTAATCTGATTAATCACTTATAAACATCATCATGTGGAACCACGAAAAGCCTCTTCTAAAGATCGAGATATACGAAGGCGCGAACCTACGAAGAATAGACCCAGAAATAAACCCTTTCCTTCTATTCTCCTCAGACACCGAAGAAGTAAAGACCAAACTAGCAACAAAAGACAACGAAAACTTTACCTGGCATGAAAAGCTCTTCCTTCCGCTGAACCCTAAAAGCGAAATCAAGATCTGTCTCTGCACATTAATAGAAAAAGAACTAGTAACTCTCAGAACCCTAATCCTAGCCTTCGAAGACGTCGCAAATTTAACCAAACCTCTTGAAAAGTGGATCGATTTCACCGAAGACAAAGAATCATCATTAAGCTTCACCGTAACAGGCATTCTCGCCTCAGGTCTAATGAGAACAACAGGAAGAGCAGCGCAAGTCCACGCGTTATTCACCTTCGACCACAACAATTACCTAAAAATTGAAAGAGCTCACGTTCAGTCATTTAAAATAGTCCTAAAAAACAAAGAAGTATACACCATCTACAACGCGATCATCACAAGAAACGACGGAAAATCTTGGGTGAAATCTTTCAGATATTCAGAAATTTACCTTTTCAAAAATCAACTACAAGTCGTCGAACACGGCCTAAGCAGCATCGACTTTCCAGGCAAGACTTATTTTGAGTTCCTAGCTTGTGTCTGGCCAACCCTCGGGAGGTTCCACCCGAGCAACATTGAAAAAAGAAAGAAAGCGATTCAAGAATTTTTAGATTTTTTGATTTTACGACAGAGAAACCTGGACTCTGAGATGGTGAATTCGATTTTTTTAACTAGCTAGCTTTATTAAAATACTTCATTTTTTCCTTTTCGAACTCCATGTCGAACTTGGTGAACTTCGCAGCAGGGGAGTCTTTATTCTTGCACATCAAGTAAATCGCTGAGAGAATGGCCCAGATGAAGAGCATGTACTCGAAGACGTTGTTATCGTAGAAGTACCTGAAAAATTCTAAATGTCGGACTTGAATGGCGAACATGTTGTTGATCGCTGTGAGCCGGGTGTACTTTCCAAGAGCATTCGTGCAGAATAAAGTCACGGCAACTGACGTGAGAAGGACTAGCATCGAGTTGAAAAGCATGGAGTTCATCGGCGTGTTGTCCTTTTTTATAGGGTGCGACTTGCAAAAGCAGAAAAATCTGAGACCGAACTTCACGTTGCCCTTGATCACGGCAAGCATGAGGTACATGGTCAATGTGCAGTAGATTATCGTTGCCAGGAAGGAAGTCCCTGGAGTTTCTAGTCCTGTCAAGATATCATTTAAAAAAGGAGTCGCTGAGACACCGTTCGTGTTGATTAAAATGTAGAGAAGTATCTGTAGAAGCCATAAAATTGAAACTACTAAAGAAAGAACACCGATGAATAGATAGACAGGGTACCATAAAGGACTTTTCTTACTTTCGTCTTTCTCTTGTAAGAAGATTTCGTAGTCCTGCTCTAGTAACAAGGTCTCTGCTTGGAGTCGGTTCACGTCTCTTCTTAGAGTGTTTTTTAGTTTCCTTCGACTGAGCCATGAACTTTCAGTACCGATTTCTCCTCTGGAAACTTTTATTTGACTTGCGATTTCGATCAGGTCTTTCGCTCTTTCTCGTAAAAGTCGCTCTTTAGCGTCGATCTCGACTTTTGTCAGTCTTTGAGGACGAAATCTGAACTTGTTGATCAAGTCGAGTGGAATGGCTCCAAGGCCGATGCCTCCGAAGAGTGCCAGGAGGAACCACCCTACGAAGCTCATGAGCGCCATGACGTAGATAGGGAAGGTCACTGGAATGACTAAAACTTCTGAACTTGATGAGCAGTTTGTTTTTTGCACCTCTCCAGGGGAAGGAGAGTTGTTGGCTTCTTCCCAGTCACAAGTGTAAACTTCAATTGGAATACTTGTGTTGGCGATTAAACCGTACATAAGACCGAGCACTAAACCTTCTACAGCCACTACAAAGAATAAGTGCTTTGCCGTGTACCAGATACGGTCGCACACAGGCTCTTCATCATCACTTTCGAAGAAAAACATGGCGGTGGGCAGGATCACTGTCACGAAGCAAAAGATTGAAAGGTATAAGATCTGCCATAAAATATCTATTTGCAAGTTGCCTACTCCTCCATGAGAATTCGCAACATCTAGTGGAAGTGAAAGAACCTGTCCCCAGGCAAGCATCATGGAACACATTACTATCAGTTTAAAGAACCAGGAATCTGCAAATCCTTTTTCTGCAGGGTCGAGAAAGTAGATCATTCCATAGAAGTTTGAACCTAGCAGGAGAAGTGTGATGATGATGGTGATCACTATCAGAAAAATATCCATTTTATAAATAGTTACTTTTCAGAAATAGTTAAAGAATTATTATAAGGAATTGAAAAAAGATTATTTTTAATCAAGTTGATTTAGACTATTGTTTAACTCCTGATTTAATTTAAATGAAAAGTATTTATTTTGAATGATAAAAATCCTGCTTGAATAATCTTTTTCTATTAGTAAATAGTAGATCTTCTCAGAAAAGCATTATAAAAATATATTGAAACTTTATGAAAAATTAAAGTGTTACAACTACAAGTATCGATTTTTCAAATCGTTAAAATTTGAAGAACAGATATAAAACTTTGAAAATGAAAATATATATTATAATTATCCATCAAAGATATCAAAAAACCTCAGAAAATAAAAAATTATCTCAAAAACTTATTCCCAAACTTTAAACTAGTAAATTTTACCAAAAATATAAACTAATAAATTAAAAGATATTCACAAATCTTATAAAACCCTTCAATTTATAAATCCAAAAGATATCATCAAACCTCAATTCCCGAAATCATCCCCCCCTCCTTTAAAGATCTGCAAATCCATTAACACCCAAAATCTAAATTCCAAAAGTATCTTATAAAATGGTTGAGGAAGAATGCAAGAATTGGTAAAATTCACTCAGCAAAAAAATGATCCCTTCATCAGTCTTCGAGTTGCATGAGGTTCACTGTACCAGATATTTGTTTGCCTGCGAAAAATGCGGAGAAGTTCTAAAAAAAACCGAAAAAGATCAACATCAGAAAGATCTTCATTCCCAGATAAAATGCGAATTTTGTTCATTATCATTGGAATCAACAGAACTAAAAGTTCATATAAAAGTTTGTCCAGCGAAAGAAAGGAGTTGTTTATATTGTACTGCAATTTTTGACTTGTATAATTTGACACAACATGAAAATTCTTGCGGGAACCGGACTGACCTCTGCGATATTTGCGGGAAGTACATAAGACTCAACATGATGGAAGAGCACATAATTGAGTGTATTGAAAACAACACCCTGGAGTCTTCTTCTAAGAAAAGAAAACCAGTTTCAGTGAATCCCGGGAAAAAGAAACTGAAGAATAATTAACTTTATTATAAACTCAGGGTGTTACTGTTGTTGATGAAGTTTTTTAGTGATTGTGAAAGGGTTTCGATGGCTTCTGCTTGGAAATAATGGGTTTCGAGCCAGTTTGATGAAAATAGTTCAGAATTCGATGTTTCAAGAGATTTAAATGCGTGAATCATGCAGACAGCTACAAGGTTGGGAAAGTCTTTTAGTTGGAAAGATTCGCATAAAAAACTCTCGTTGAGGAAGGTTAAAGCTTTTCTTATTACTTGATCCGATGCTTTGGTGATGAAAAGAAGAGAAAAGAGGAGAGAGTAGTGGTCGTTTGCCTTGAATTTACTGAGATCGTATTTTATCAGGCTTAGAATTTTTAACTCTGCTTCAAGCATAAGTTTTTTTTTCTTCAGGTACTGTCTGAGGGTTACTGTTTTTAACTTCTCACAGGGCTTCTTTTCTTTGATGCAGTAGACTGAGTTTACAACATCTCTGGTTTTTCGAAAATTACTGCAAAACTTGCAGGATATCAGAATAGAGCCGTAAAGACTTTCTTCAGGTTGTAAGTCTTTTCTTACTTCCTTGTAGAGGCTTAAAGAAGTGCTAATGCAGAGTTGGTCTCTTTTAGATATTACAGTTCAAGAAGGATTCCTATATCTTTTACTAATAGAAGTTCTTCATTCATTTATGTTAAAATAATTAGGTTGGAAAAAGTATATATCTGTGAAATTGAGGAAGATATTGAGTCATAATAAGAAAATTTTAATATAAGGTGCTTTGAATAAGATTAAAAAGATTTTTTCATGTTGGTTTAGATTTTATAAGAATCTTTCAAGAATTGAGTTAAAAATAGTTTTATTTGAAGGAATTCTTATAATATTCAATTTCCTTTAATTTAATGTGGTGCATCTCTCTTTACCTATCATATTACACTCTTAATTAATTTTCTTATATAAGGGGGCAATGTCTTATGAGCAAATCATGAACTCAATACTCATAAAATTCTTCTGCGCAGTAACTGAAACCTTAAACGATTACATAAGTTCAATCTCAGAAACCTCCCTCTACAAATCAAACGAAGAAATCCTCAAAAACTTATCCGAGTCCTCCTTCCAAAGAATCGTAAAAGATTTTACATTTTTCCAGTCTAAAATCCTGGAAACCGTTCAAAAAATGCAAACAGAGGACAGTATAAGTTTTGAATTTTCAGACCAGTCCGATTCTCCCTCTCCCACTAAAAATTTCAAACCATTCAAAAGTCCTCCTCTGATAAAAAAAGTACTTCTCGAAGAAAATGAACTGAAATGGAAAACAGAGCCGAAGTCAAGATTGAAAAAACTCGAGAACAGCAAGTCTCAAGTAATGAGGAAATTATTTAAAGATTAGGTGTTAAAATCATATGAGTCAACTAATCTATTTAATCATCTTTATCCTTTCTTGGCAGAGCCGTTCTCTTTTCAAGCTGCTCGAAGGTCATGACTCCTTGACGAAAGTACTCATTTACTTTGAGGATGTATTTCCGGGCACGGATTGGAACTCCTTTTCCTTTTAGTTCCCAGGTCCTGCAATTGAAGATTTCTTGAACGCTTTCGAATTTGTCAGCGTATTCCTCTGTATCTCCTCCGATCTTTTTCAGGTACTTTTGCGGAGTCCAAGAATCATCTGCCTTTAGATGGAGGCCTGGAGGAGGATAGACTGGGGGAAAGACGAAAGATCTGATTCGAGGATCTTTGCATTTGTCTCTGATGAATCTCTTAAGAATAGTGGAAAGCATTTTTATGTTTATGTAAATAGTTAATAGTTGAATTGGTTGTCATTAAGATTATAGTTTGCTTTTATGCCAAAAAGAGGAATATTCTTCATTACAAATTTTGATAACCATGGTGAATTGAAAGGAAAAAAACTGAGATTGGGAGTTATGTATACAAGAAGCAGCTAATGATATAACTCATAGTAACATGAAAATTTATAAATTATCGTAGAAATATTCAAGAAAATTTAATCGATATCTTTAATTATAGTTTACGTATAATGTAACCTGCAAGCATAACTTGAATCTATTAATTTAGATCTAAATCTCTACAAAAATATATTATTCTACTTATTAAAAGATAGAAAGAGCGACAACCAAAGGATATACTTAATCAGTTAATAGGACCAGAAGAATGACTAAGAACACAAAGGGCAAAGTGATATGATTCAGGCTCATGACTTAAAGACTACCAAATGATTATCATATAATTCCTGAGCATAAAAAAGTGAGTTTCTATTTCAAAATCAACGAAAACAAGTGTGGATTCTCTCTAATCTATGCAAAATAAGAGCTGTATTATTATCAAAATTTGCGAAAATGATACATTAATAAAATTCAATTTGTTTGAGCTTCAAAATAGTAAAACAAAAGAGTTTAAAAGTGTTCAATTTCAAAAAGATGAAAATAAAGTAGATATATGAACTTTATGTTACAACGAAGGATGTAATATGTACCAAGAATTAATCAAACTATAAGGAAGAAGAATTATTAGGATTATGTGAAAAGGGAATTATTTTAACTAACTTTAATACTCTAGGAAAATTCTTTTCGGAGTTCTTCGTCAATTCAGAACTAATTTCACACTAAAACTATAAAAAATGATTATTTTTTTCAGAATTTAATTGGGAAAAACTCACCAAAAGGTATCGTTTTACTAAAATTAATGAAAAATCTAATATTATAGACATCCTTATCCATTTTTTTCATCAAAATTCTTTTCGAAGTTGAAAATTTAATAAAACAAGCTTGAACTTAATTGACTTTGAAGTATATTGATTTCTTACAAATCAATTTCATTTAAACTTTTGAAGGTGCTTCATTGTGACAGAAGTAATTTGAAGAAATATAAAATTTTGTGAGCTAGTGAAATTTTTTAAGATTCAATTTTAATACCTTGGCTTCTTATTTGTTTATCTGGGATTACTCTAATGAATTCAGCAATAATCATCAGTAGTAAAGAATTATTTCGCCATAAATGAGAGAAAATTTCACTGATCCAATATCAAATAAATCTTAGGTCTATGTATTGGATAGCCTTAAAAAATAGCTTGATATAATTTATATGGATATTTAAAATTAGATTTTTCAGTAGAAGGAAAAGATTAAGTTGAGTTGTATAAGATATTGAAGTAGATTGCTAGATTAAGGATATGTATAAATAGTTTTATCATTTCTTCCAAGTATTATTTTATAACACTAATAAGCTACCAACAATAAATATAAGGCTAAAGAAAAAATTCTAAATACTTACTTAAATTTACAATCAATCAAGTTATTATATATAAAAGGTATTCTTGAAGTGATTCATCTACATATTTTCGTTAAATTTAAACCTAATAATTATATATCAGCATCTTCTTTCTTTATTTGCTGAGATTTATAAAAATCCAAGATAAACAAACCCATCTTAAAATTGAAGATCTTCCAGTGTCAATATATAAGTCTCTTTTGCTAAAGAGCATAGATCTAACATGAAAATCTAACTTCATACCAAATTCTGTACCAAATAAAAAAAGAGTCCTTCAAGATCGATATTCAAACAATTAATACTCAGATTGCTATTTCAATAATATAAAATAGTCACTATAAGTTCTTTCCAAGATTAAAATGATGAAAAATCACATCAAATTCATCAATCATCAGAATATTGAAACATCCTACTTACATCTTCTTCAATTTGATATGGATAATAATTCTATAAATGAAAACTTTTCTCTCACTCAATCTAGACTCGTTTTCACCAACATCTCTTCTCTACCTCCCAAGTCGAAATTCACTGATAGTAGGTACAAGAGAAGGAGCATTGTTAAGTATAGACCTAGATACAAGTAAAGAATCAGCCAATAATCTTTCAACTCAACCAATCGAATCATTATCCTCATTCGAAAAAGACTCATTCTTGGCTTGTGGAGAGAAGATCTGGATTCTAACATCAGACCTGATAAAAAAGTCCTTCTTTTCCCCTCATTCAGACAATATCACAAGAGTATCGATAGACAACAACAAATTATATTCAGCATCAGAAGACTGTACAGTGAAAGTGACAGATCTATCCAACAAAAAATCAATAAAACTCTACGAGCATGAAAGCCCAATCATCTCATTTGACTTCTGCAAAATAAATCAACTTCTTGCAAGTTTCTGCTCAGAAAACATGATGATTATTTATAGTCTAGAAAGAAAAAATTCTCTGAAATTTTCTACAGAAACAAAGATTTGGTGCTTAAGGTTTACTTTAAATGGACTTTATCTCATGGCAGGAGACCATGAAGGAAATTTGACTTTATATGAGACTAGTAAGTTTGAAAATTACAAGATTGAAACTTATAATGCTCAAAATTATCAGTTTAAGGTTTTTCAGCTGCATGAATCTAGAATTAAAGATATTGTTGAAAGTTTTGATGGAAAATTTGTGGCTACTGCAAGTTTTGATATGTCGGTTTGTGTCTTTCAGTTAGAAAAAGTTGAAGAAAAAAAGAGTTTTAATCATCATGAAGACTGGGTGAGGGGCTTGAGTTTTGGACCACATCACATTTATTCATGTGGAGATGATCGAAAAATACTTGGATTTGAAATTCAAGAGGAAAAAGTTAAAACTTCAGAAAATAATTCTAAATTTTTTTGGCTTATTGTTTTTATTGTGGTTTTATTATTGGCTCTTGGGTTCTTTTATTCAGTAGGTATTGGAAACCTATATATTGATTGGATTAATGATGTAGTGAATTATTCATCATCTAAAGCTGAGACTAAATTGATTGAAGAACACCAAAATCAACAAAAATGTGAAAATAATCCATCTCAAAGTACAATTCATCACAATATAACTGAAATGATGGAAATAAATAAAACTTCTCGAAATGATACTAAATTGGATTACAAAAAAAATTCGAATTTTTTAATAAATTATCAGAACTTAGAATCAGAATCCTATTTCGTTATCATAAATACAAATATTCCTTTTAAAACTTCTAGCTGTGAGTCTTTATCGCAAAATCACGAGATTGAACTAGGTAGAAGTATTTCCGGAATTGATGTAACCTCAGATTTCAAGATCTTTTTTATAAGTGCACATATCAACGATGGAAAACACAATGCTTTAATCATTTTAGGTAAATTGAAGTTAAACACTGAAAAAAAAATCAATTTTTTAGACTTTCTCTTGTGTCAGTCAAAACTTGATGATAAAATTTTCAATGAAAAGAAAAATGAAGACATTCCTTTCACCATTGATGACATAAGATTAATCTATTCAAAAGTGTTTCAAAAAGACTCAAAAGCTCTTTTGATAGAAAAAGTTTAGAATTAATAAGGTTTAGTATTTTCTAAAATCTTGAATAATTCCCTAAATCTAAAAAATTTTTTAAAGAAATTTATAAATATGCTTCCTTTTTGCCAATTCTGGAAATGCCCTCATTTCGCAGAGTTCAAATGCAAATGCAGTGAAAATTCAGAGTTATTTTGTAATGATCACTTAAACCAGCACCTGAGAGAGAATTCTGTAAGATCTCACAATTTGGTAAATGTTTTTACGAGCATAGAAGAGGAAAAATCCGAAGCGTGTTTAAATCTGCTAGAAGACCTAATCAAAGAGAACAAAATGAAAAAATTCGAACTATTGAAACAGCTGAGCGAATTAAATTCCTTAGTCTACGAGTTTCTCAGTTCAATCAATAATGTAGACACTCAGCTAAAGTTCTACTACAGTCAATTATACAAAAAAAAAAGAATGTATTACCCTGAATCCTTCAACACTATACTGGAAAGAGAATCAGATCCTTTAAAATTCCTTCAAAATTTAGAATTTCACATAAATGACGCAAAAAAACTCAATTCATTTAAAATTAAAATGAAAAGCTTGTCATCGAAAATATTTTCTATCGCTGAGAAAAGCCATCTCTCTAAAAGCAGAAGTTTTCTTTATTCTTTTCAGCAAAATACCAACAAACTTAGGATTTTTGATGTGGAAAATGAAAGTTTAAAGACTTTTGAAGTTCAAGGGTTAGATGATCAGGGAAATCTTGCTGCGATTTGTGATGTTGACTCGAATTTAATATTTCATTATGGAGGAAATGCTAAGGTGTTAAAAGGAGATACTTTTTTTTTGAATATTGAGAAGATGTCAGTGATTTTTGCAGAAAGTAGCATGCCTCTTTGTTATGCTTCTTGTGAAAAGGTTAAGACAAAAATTTTTGTGTTTGGAGGGTATAACCCGAGGATCATTGCAGATTCGAAATATTTTGATATGAAAAGGTATAATTGGGTTTTTATTGCACCATTACCGACACCACAATACTTAACAAGTGCTATTTCCTTTGGAGATGATATAATTGTTTCAGGGAACAGCGCAATATATGAATATTGTATTTCGACGAATAACTATAAGAGTATTGATGGAGAGGTTGGAAATGAGATTAATAAGTTGCTTTTTATTCACAAGGGTAATGTGATGTTGATTTCTGGAAATTTTCTCTATTCTTTTGAAGATAGTGAAACAGCTATTTGGAAAAATTTAGGTCAAATCAAAGGGAACTCATTAGTTTATAATACAGGAAAAGTAAAGATAAAAAATGACTTTGCTTACTTTACTGGAGTATCTGGCAACATATACAGATTTAACATTAAAGAGAGAATATTAGAAGTGGTAAATAAAATAACTTAGAATTAACCATAAATCATTATTCTTCGTAATAGATATCAATACAATAAAGAACTAAAATTTATTCTTTCAGAAATTATTAAAAAAGATAATCACTTACCCACTAATTATCCCAAAAACATATTTAAAATAATAAACCTAATCAAACTAATAACAAATCATAAATCATAAGTCCATCGAGGTACGGAATCCACATATTGATATGATTCGATTCACAAAAAAATGAAAATTTTTCAAATTTCACCCTGCTTTGAGGATCATTTAAAAATCCTAAAAGTTTTGTAATAACCATCACTGTAGGTACGCTGATACTTTGATTGCACTCTGAAACAGGGCAACGATAAGAAAATCTATTTTTTACATAACTTTGGTTTATCTGATATTGAGTAAAAAAGTTCAGAATATTATTGCAACATCCTCCCACAAGACAATAACTGCAAAGGTTATGATTGCAAGTAAATCCTGAAATATCTTTGCCATCAAAACAAATTGAACATTTAATGCTATCAAATATATTACGGTATGAATCGATTGTTAATTTCTGATTAATTTTTTTAGGTTTTGTGACAGTCTTCATATCTGTTCTAAGTACATGAATATTGTTCTTATTTGAAAAAGAACTACTTTTAACAGCACATAATTTTTCTCTAGCTGAATTAGGGTTGAAGTCTTGATCAGTACTGTTAGAGAAAGGAATAAATTTCTCTATACTTGTTGTTGGATTTCTTTCAGAAGGCATTCTTGGAGTTTCGACCTTATTTTTTTCTTTAATTTGCCTTCTGCATGAAGTACATGACCTTATAAGTTCCAAATGATCATAATTGTTATTTGATATGAAATCCCAGCAAGTTCTACAATAACGATGATCAGCACATTTTGAAGCAAAATTAGGATTTTTTTTGCAAAGACAGCAAAAATTTCTATCATTTTTTGTTTTAAAGGAAAAAGAATCAAGGTAGGCCTTGCATTCAAGACATTCTTTTTTAAATGATCTTTTATTGATGCAGGTTTCGCAGTAATAGTGTTGTTGACATGTTGGAAGTCTTAGCATTTTGTTTGAGTAATTCTTGCAATTAGGACAAGAAGAAACTGGGTTCCTTGTTTCTAGGCTTCTTTTAGTATAGCTATTGTTTTTTGGGGTATAAAGATTGATTTGATTGATTATTTTTTGTTCTTCTTTTTTTTGTTCAAAGCAAGGATAATTCGAGGAATTTGAAGAATTTTTATCCTGTGATATTTTAAGATTACTTGAATTCTTTACTTTTTGATCAATTTCTATGGAAGGTAGATTTATGTTCGTATTGATTGATTTCTTTTTGGTAAGTGTATCAGTTCTTTCATTTTGGTTTACTTGAAGACTACCAATTGATGTGCTTCTGGGTTTTTTTAAGGACACTAAAGCTTTTTTATTATAATTTTGAAAAGATTTCTAAATGAAAAGTACCTCGAGTATATTAGAAGTCTCTAACTTGTTGTCTTTCTGAATTACTTGACTACTGTTCAGCCTCAACTTTTCTTGGGAATTTGTGGTTCCAAGTCTTTTTGCTGGTGTTATTCTAATATTACTTAAAGGCTTCACCACTTCAAATGGTAAATTTTTTGAATCATAAGAACTGGACTGCTTAAAAGTTACTCTTTTGAGTTGATAGTTGAAATTGCTATTCTTCATTTATAGACATGTTTAGGCTAATATTAAGATTGGATTATTGAATGATTTTTTTAAAAACTAAGTTAATTTTCGCTAAACTATCATAAGACCGTCGAAATATGGAATCCAGTTCAAGAAGCTCTCATGTAAAAGAAATTGATAACATTGAAAAGAGTTGCAAAGTCTAGGGTTCAGTATAAATTTATTTAATTGTCCATAAATCAACATTGTTGGGACTGATATTTTTTTCGAACAACCATTTATAGGGCAAAGGTAGTTGAAATGATTTTTATAAATATCTTTATTTACCTGGTATTGTGAAAAAAAGTAGTAAATCTGCCAAGAGCAGTAGTAAGTCAAGCAAACAATGCAGAGGTTATGATTACATAAAAAACCGTAATTATTTTCTGTACTGTTGCACAAAAAGCATCTTATTTCATTTAAAATATTGATGAAAGAATATCTTGAATCTCTTGCAGCTGAATTTGACCTTTTTGAACTTTCTTTGTTTGAAGATTTATTTCGATTATACTTCAGTGATTCATTAATATTTATATTTAATTTTTTATTATCCACAAAGTTTATATTCTTCTCTTTTTTAGAATCTTCATCGTTTGAAATTAGTTGTCTATTGAAATTGTTTATTTGTCGATTTGGGGGCATCAGAGGAATCACAATTTTTTTTGATTCTAGTGTATTGTTCATGATTTGAATCGTTTCTTCGTTGAAGTTTTTCAAATTTGTTAAAGCGTCGATGCAGGGTTTGCATTTAGAGGTTGGTGTTAAATGATTGAAAGTGTTTTTTAAGAGGAAATCAAAACAAGTTTTACAGTATGAGTGATATGGGCAGAGTTTTTTTTCGATTATGTTGTTGCATAGAATGCATTGGCTTTCCACTTTATTGATTTTACTTTTAGCCAAAAAAAACTGTTCACATTTTTCACATATTACCTTTCTTTGCTTTCCATAACCAAAGCATTTTTCGCAATACAGATGTGAACTACAAGTAGAAGTTTTAAAAAGCTTAGTAATGCAAGAACATCCACAACAATATAAATTGTGTTGATTTGAATTCCCATAACTTAGATTTATTCCTTCTTTCACTTCACGATTTTTTACAAATTTTTCATTTGGCTTATCAACTATATGATTATAATGATCTTCTTTTGATTCAACTGAAAAAATAACTCCTTTGTTTCCAAATCTAAAATTTTTAACAATTTCAGGTCTTTCACCTTGATTATTGTCAACTTTTCCTTTTGAATTAAACGAGGATTGATTTTGACCAAAACAGTTAAATTTATTTGAAGAATCTTTTGAGTAGTTTAAGTTTATTTTCATATCAGTATTCGCCAAGGGGCTATCAATAGGTTTTCGTTTTGATTCTTCCAATAATAATATGCTTTGAAGGTTTTCTTGGAATTTTCTTCTTGGAGTTTCAGATGTTTTATTATCAGAACTACCAGCTGGCCTTCTTGAGTTGAATGGAGACTGATCTCTTCGAATATTTTTAGCTTTACTTGAATGTTCACTTGATTGTGCTCTTCTTGATTGTAACATTGATATTATAGACAATTAAATAATGAAAAAAGAGATGTTTTATTTGGAGTTTTGAACCTTTTATGATGAAAGGAAAGAAGAGATGTGATAAGGTTTTAGTGATTTTTATTTAAGGAGATTTACAGAATTGAAGATTTAGCTAAATAGTTAAAATAAAGATTATTAAAAGTTTAATCATTCGAGTAAATATAAAATGAGAGACCATCTAGAAAAGGTATCCACTCAGTCATCGAATCTTGAAAATACTCGAATTGTTTATAATTTGAGTCATTATTTCTCAGGTACTCTTTCAGCATCGTCTGAATCATTGCAGTAGGTACTGAAATTTTAGCACTGCAGACTGGACAATAGTAAGAAAATTGAATTTTTTTATCATATGAGTATGAGGAAAAAAACGAACTAATCGAATAGCAGCAGTAATAAACTAAACAATAGGTGCAAATGTTATGATCACATAAAAAACCGAAAGATTGTTTAGCCTCTTGACACTTTGAACAAATTATCATGTTGGTAAAGCCTGCTATTGAGTTACTTTTAGAGTCTTGTCTATTTAAGGATTTATTGACTGTTGGATTATCATCTCGTATTGGATTGATATTATATTCTCCAGATACAAGATCTTTCTTTTCAATATCATAGATTTTCACAGGAATTTTACTTTCTAAATCAAAATAACCAAACTGGTTTATATCAGATTTATTATTTTCAGTAAAACCTCGACCTTTCTCAATATCATCAAAATTTTTTTTATAATTAATCTGAGGATTTTCAATTTTTTTTTCTTCGACAAAAACTGACTGTCTGTCAAATACTTCCTGATATTTCTTAGCAGAATTTCCATAGTTGAATTGATTTTTAATCTTTGGGCTATCATATTTTTTCTCATCAACAAAAACTCTATCAAATACTTCCTGAGATTTTTCAGGATAATTTCCATTTTTGAATTGATTTTTTATCTTTGGGCTATCAAATTTTTCCTCCTCTTTAAAAATTAATCTTTTATCATTCACTTTAGGATTTATTTCAAAAAAGTCAACATTTTTTACTTGAATGCTTTCAAGTGGAGCTAAAAATTTTCCATCTTCGATTTTTTTTATTTCAAATTTTTCATAGTCATTATTTAAACTAACATTTTTTCTATGTCTAACATTCTGAATATTAAATTTGATTTCAGAGTTTTCAATGTTATCAATTGATTTATTCATAGAGTAGTAATTTGGTTGAGTGATATTTGATTTAACATTAAAGACTTCCATAAAATATTCCTTACAATTTTTACAGTTTTTATTATAAGGATTTTTTTTCATTAGACAGTCTTGACAAAGATAATGAACTTTGCATTTATCTGTCAAAAATTTATTCATAATAATAGATTGTTCACAGTTATAACATGTTTTTTCTGGAAATGATAATGAAATATTTCTTCTTTTAGGTGTTTTATTTGATTCATTTTTGAATTGAACCTTTCCTGAAATTTCTGGCTTCCTTAAAGCATTCTCACATTTTTTGCAATACTGGCTAAGAGATTCAATGAAATCTATGTTAAGATAACATAAAGAGCAAATAAAGTGGTTTGCACAGCCTGTTAAATATTTTTCGTCCTTTTTTTGCTTCTTACAGATCAGGCAAACCTTTAAATTTTCAAAAATGTTTGTGTTTGAAAAGTTAAAGTCAGTGATTTTTGCTGAGTCATTTCGGTGACTTGTAGATTGATTGGGTAAGTTTTTATAATTTCTTGAAGTCCCGATAGAAGAGAGTTGATAAGATTGAGCTGCTGAAGAGTCTAATGAAGGGATAAAATTCGTCGGTCTTTTTTCTATGCGAGGTAAGTTGAACATTCTATATTATTTCAAATATATCAAATAATATATGCTTAAAGAATTGAATGAAATTTAGAAATTTTGGTTTGGGAAGACGGAAAATTAAAAATTTGTTGATCATGAAATTGGAATAAATTTAGATGATTTGATGAATAGAGGGGTTTATAGTATTTAAGAATATTTGAAAATTTCAGTAGAATGTTTAGTTTAGGCTAGTTTAATTGTAAACTAAAGGATGTAGTCCATCTAGAAATGGAATCCATTCACTGAGATGGTCTTTCCAATCACTGAATTGATTAAAGTTTGCATCTCTTTCTTGTATAAAAGCCTTTAAATACTGGATGATCATAGCAGTCGGAACTGAAATTTTCTTGCCACATTGTTGTACAGGGCACAAATAATAAAATCTAAAATCAAAAATATCTCTTCTTCCTGCATATTGCTTAAAAAACTCACTGATTTGAATACAGCAAGTAAAAACAAGGCATCTAATACAAATATTATGATTGCAAAGAAATCCTATTGAATTTTGAAATTTTTGACAATAATTACATTTTATTGACTCTTCGATTAAAACTGATTTTGCAGAACTTTTTCGACTTGATATCCTTGATTTTTTTTTCCTTAAGCTAGATAAAGGAGATTCTCTTGTTTTTCCTATATTCATTAAATTATTCACTGGATTTGGTAAAGCAAGTTGAAAGGGTTTGCTTACTTTGGTAGTTTTTTTCATAACGACTCTAGATAATAAATCAACTGGATTCTGAGAAGTGTTTGTTTTTGTTAAATCAAGTTTTTTGCTTTGAAAAATAAGATTATCTTGGCCTTTATTTGAATTGAAAGGGACTAGTTTAGTATTAATTTTAGTTTGATATTGCTCTGAGAAGTATTCTGAACAGTTTATACATTCAAAATGTTTTTTATCGTAACTAGTAATGCAATCTACACAAAAGTTATGTATTTTGCATTTATAATTTTTAAATTTATCTTTAGTCACTTCTCGATTACATCTAAAGCATTTATTTAAATTGAATTGATTAAAATTTCCAACTTTTCCTTCAAAAAATTGATGATTTTGGCTAAAATAAGAATTTTTTAAAACTTCACTGCTGGAATGTTTCAAGTGATTTTTTACTTCTTCTTTGAACAGTAGCTCATTTTTTGTCTTTGTTTTTTGAAAATTAACTGTTGACAGGGAAAGATTAAAAATTTCTCTGTTATTTTTTGAGATATTGGAATTTTTTTCTATGCAAGTCGCGTTTAGGTTAGGTTTTTGTGGAATTATTGAATTCTTGGGTTTATCGTTTTTGTCAAATGAAAAGTTAAGTTTCGATGAGATTTCAGGTTTTGAATTAGAATTTATCATTTTAAGTTGAGAATGGTTCCTTCTAATTAGAGAATCTTGGGAGGGTCTTGAATTCCTTGGGTATTTTTCCATTTATATATCTATGAAATTTAGAATTTGACTTAAATTATTGAGTTTTAATGGATGTATTACTAGATATATGATAATATAATTTGGAAGTATAAGGAATATTTTCTTCTGAGGAAATGTTAATTGGTTGGCAGATTTTAATTTGTTAAACACTCTTAATCCCTAACTCTTAAGTAAAATGTTAAAAAAGCTACGTTTTTCATATCAAAATGCTGAATTTTAAGCCCAGAAGTATCATAAAACTCTTTCAAATATCGAACAGCATAGCAGTATTTAACAAGACCATGATACCTAAACTGATAAGTTCTTCCTTCATAGAGCCAAATAGGATTCGACAGTTTTAAACCAAATGTAAGTCTAGAATCATTATTATTTATCAAAATCTCAGGAAAATCAACATAAATAACTCGATCATCTTCCATAATTTCTAGACTTGTAATGAAAATACTTGAATCAAAACCTGCAGAATTCGCAATTCCAAGTTCAATAACACATGTTGGCTTTCCTGAAATAATTTTAAATCTATGTAAACTCATAGCTTCTCCTAGAAATAGATAGTAAGTAAAATTATCTCCGAGGAAGATGCATTTTTCAGAATCTTGAATTTTAGAAGTTTCTCTTTTTAATACCAATGAAGAGATTTCATATAATTCCTGAGAACAACACTTATCATAAACTGAAAATTGAATTTTATGGTATTTTTGTATATATTGAAAAAGTTTCATTTCTTTGATGAATTCAAGTAAAGTTGAAGCCTTTATTTGATTTTCTGTAAAAGTTGGTGAAAAAGTAGTAATTTCTTCAGTTTTTCTTAGGGAAATTAGAGTTTTGTATTTGTTCTTTTTATCTTTGTAAATCTCAGCAGGTTTTTCAAATGATTTGAAACTCTTGAAATAGAAAAGTTATTTCCTTTTGATTTTAAATCAATTTGGTTAAAGATAGAGTTTTCTGATTGAGTTTTCTTGAAGTCTGCATTACATAATGGGCATGCGAAAATTTTACATGATATCAAATAATTAAAACAGCTTTGACAAATTTCACATGAGCAGTTCAATATATCTACAGGAATTGATTTTAGTCTGAGTTTTAAACAATATAGGCATTGTTTTGGTTTTTCCATATTTTATAGGAACCTATTCAAATTATATTTTCATTATTAACTCTTATAGATTTGAGTAATATAACTATTCTAGTGAATACTTAAATTAAATTGCAACTAAACCTGAATCTAAACTAAAAAAATCCTTTCAAATTTATCCCAATCTTATTCTAAGTCTTATAAATATCCAGAATCAATTAAAATAAGTAAAAGATACTTCAATAATATTTTTTAAGTACTGATAAACTGAAAACTCTGATATCCTTCAACAAAAAACTCATAAGAGTATTTTTCACTGTTGCGATAGGGACAGAGATTTTATATGAACAACTAGAAGCAGGAAAAGTAAACTAAATGATGAAATACTTAAGATGATTATTATATATTTGATAATTATTGAATAAGTGATGCACGAAAGACAAACTTAAAGAAATATGTATTTCTAGTTACTATTCAATCATATTCTAAGAAAATATTTATCTAAATCTGATCAATCAATCAAAAAGATATATTAACACAACTAGAATGATATAATCCTCTTCAAAAATTAGATTTAAGATTATCAGTCTTGAAAATATTACATCAAGAAAGTCTTTATGTAAAATGATTAAACTTTACTTTAGTGAAATAAAAATCAAATAAATAATTTTGTTAACGAAAGGATTTCAGTCAGTTTAATTTTTCAAACTCAGATTGCCTATTGAAAGTTAAAACTAAGCTTATAATCATAATATCAAAATTTCAATCATAATTCCATTGAGATATCAGTTGATAATCTCATTTTTATTAACTAACTTAGATTGAAACTTAAGATTTAGAGTCAATAACTTAATCATATTCCTCAAAGTCACAAAGAACTCAAAATTTTTTATTTTAGTTAAGTTTTAATACTTAAACATATAGAGTATTAAGATTATTCCAAAAATTCGCAGTTAAGTTCCTTATACATATATAATATTACAATTTATCAAAATTCTAATAATAATTTAATTTCCCTAAAATCTTGCATTTTACTTCTGCATGATATTAGTAAATTTGCTTTGAATCACTCCTAATCTTATGAAAGAAAATCCTTTTAATCTATCATATACTAATATTTTAGAAATTCTATACAAGAGACTGCAAAAGAGCTGAAAATTGAAATAAGTTTGTATTGATTAATGTATTATTATGATTCCAAATAATTTTTTAGGCAGCTTCTCTCAAAATAATCAAAAAAACTATTCTTTAAAAAGTTTTTTTTTTTTCATTGAAGACATCATCAGCGGTTACTTATAAATGGAAGAAGAAAAATCGCCTTTAAGTGCCGAAAGGGGTGACTTGAACGATTTAGACAACATACCTGATGAAATACTTGACTATAGACTAGAAGAAAAAGAAACTTCAAAATCACTAAAAGAAACAGATCGACTCCTAAAAGAAGCAATCGAAATAATCCAAAAAGACGTTCCACAAGAATCCAAACCAAAACAAGCAAACAGTTTAAAACTCCAAAGATATAACACTCAAGAAGCCCCTCAAAACGAAGTCATGAAAAGTCAGTTCTGGCGTAAAACAACCACCTGGAAAAAGCGTAAAAAAATGGCTGAAGCAATCATCGCGAATTCAAGACATTCAGATGAAAAAGCTTTTCACACTCTTGCCTTCCGAGGAGACATCGAAACACTTATCAGCATTTACGATGAAGAAACCACTAAACTTTTCAATGAAGACAAAGAAATAAATGATGAATCAGGTCAAAATTCTAAAATTGAACCTGAAGAAAAAGTTCCAATTGAAGAGTTGATTCTTGAAAAAAATTCTTTGGGACTCACTCCTTTGATTTACGCTATTTGGGGTGAGCAAAACAGGAAAGATGAAGAAAAAAAGACTAGCAAGTTTATTTTAGGACTTTCGAATTCCTGGTTAAAGAAGAAATTAGACTCGGAATATGACAGATATATAAAAAAATCGAAAATTCCTTTTGACTTCGAGTTAATAAATGAACTTGGACATGCGTATATTCATGAAATCCTTAATATTGAAGAATTTAAAAAATACAATTTTGGGTATTCTAAGTTTAATCTTTACAACTTGATCAGTGAGGACTTTGATGAAGCTGTTTCATATTGTATTGAAACTCAAGGTTTTAAACTGGTAAAAAATAGATTTTCACATGAAGCTTGTAAAGCTGAAGAATCAATATCTATCGTTGCTTTTGCTTTAAGGGTTAAATCAATTCAATGTGCAAACTTGTTATTTAACCATATTAAAAAAAACATCACAAAACCTGACTTTTCTTACATGCTCGATGTTATTCAAAGTGAAATGTCAGAATACCTCGCTTTCAACTCAGTCATCATTGAAGAACTTCTCATCGGTTTTACCCATATTCAAGAAAAATCCCTTCCAGTCAACATTGAAAAAATTCCGAAATTCGAAATGATTTATTCTCGACCTAATGAAATCGATATCAAAGCTTACAGTCATTTTGATGACATGCCTGAAGCTAAAGATTTCATCAAGTCACAAATAATCAATTCAAAGATAAGACTTCCAAATGTTTCAGGAAGTGAGAAAAGTTTAGAGTTTATTCAAAGACTTGCCTCGACTGAAAATTTGATGTTGTTTCGAGTTACTTTGATAAAATCTTACCTTCAGTTTAAATGGGAAAAAATGTGGCCGATGATATTTTTTCAAAGTCTTTTAATGTGGGTGAATATTCCGCTTATTGTAATGCTGGTCTTTGTGGATAAGTATAATTTTTCAGTTTTGATAAGTTTTACAGTGATTAATGGAATTTTAACTGTTTATGAAGTGTTTCAGTTCGCTTCAATGGACCTTTTTAAGTATTTGGGAAATATTGATCAGATTCATGCTTGTTTAGGAATGAGGCTGGTGACACTTTTTCTTATTTTTTTGCCGAATTTCCAGCCTTATAGTTGTTCGATTTATTTGTGTATTTCGGCGTGTGCAGTTCAAATTAATGGAGAAAAAAAAAATATTTTTATATGTTTGCTTATATTTGGAGGCATCGTCGGACTTTTCTTTCCTGCATTTTGGGTTGGTTGGGAATATACTCATTACCTTATGATGGGAGTTGGAGGATTTATTTTCTTGAGTTCTTGTGTTTTGATCTTTGTGAAAAATGGGGATCTTTGTAATCTTTTCTTGAGGACGATTGAGGTTCCCTTGCTAGTTGTTGTGATTTTCATGAAAAATGAAAATTTTGCGATCTTGATTTTAACTCAATTCATCACTGGAGCTATTTTTTTCACTCAGATCAAATTATCCAGAAATGCTCGAAACTTAATAAGATTACTCTTTGATTTACTCACTGTTTCATGTTTTTCAGTAAATTTCTTAACAATTGTTCCGAATACTTATAATATTTTAAATTACGTAGCATTATTAAGTGCAACAATAAGCATATTTACAATGGTTAAAACTCTATACACAACTAATCAAACTAGTAATAATTCTATCCCTATTCTTTTTATTATAATTTCTGCTCTTTTGATAGGTTTCAACTTAGAAGATTCAATTCCTTTAAAATTCTTTATTATTGTTTTAGAGTTTTCACAGTTATTCCTATTTGCAATGCTAAAGTTAGTGAATTTAATAAAAATACTAAAAGAGTTTTTATCCATGATTTTTAACTGGAATTCATTTGACCTTGGCAGAATAGTGATCTGTGGATTTTGGCTTTATTATCAATTCTCCAGTAAAACAAACCTTGCCTTAACCTACTGCTTTGTAGCTTTAATCCTAATCCGAGGTCTAACCGGTTTCCGATGTTTTAAAATGACTCGTTATTATGTTCGTCTTATCCTCAACTCGATTCACGACATCCTTCCATTCATATTAATTTTCTTTTACTCAACTCTAAGCTTCGGAATCATTTGTTCGATTTACAGAGACATCAGTATAAGTGAAATATGGATGTATCCTTATGATCTCAACATTGGAGCAGCTTCTCATGATAATACCTTCGATATCAACTATTTATCATTCATTATTGCCACTGTTATAAACGTTATCATCATGTTAAATCTGCTCATTTCGATTTTAGGAGACTCTTTTGACCGGTTTCAAGTAAGTGCTCTTGAAATTGATTTTATGGAAATGGCTCAAACATTAGCAGAGTTTGAAACTATGTTGTTTTGGAGGAGGAATAAAGGGGACTCGGGATTGTATTTGGTAGGCATTTTGAATGAAGCTAAAGGAAAAAAAAGACAGGGCAAGATCACTAGGGATGAATTTTTTGAATTGAAAGATGTTGTCGCGACTATGAAGGATAATTTGGATAAACAGTTTGAGGTCTCTGAAAAAAAAGTTATGACTAGAGTGCAGGAGATGTTTGAAGAGAGTGAAGAAAAACTTTTTAGGGTAAAAAAAAAAATTGTTGAAGTTGTTGAACAAAAAATTGGAGCTTCTGAGAAAAGGGTCATTGCTGCTGTAGAGAGACTGATGAATAGGAATAATAGATAAGTTATTAGGAGTAATGCTAGTGTTGGAGGGATTGAAAGTTATGTTATTATTGGATTTATGATGAAATAGGTAGATACTTAAATTATGAAATTAGTTTAATATTGGATTATTTAGTTTGATTGGTTTGAAATTCGTAATATATTATATTAAAAAACAGTTAGATCTTAATAAATAGACAAGTTTATCAATATTATGCCTAGGATTAGAAGTTAATTCAAGGTGGTTATCGATTAATTTGATAAAATTTCATTAATATTTTTTAATAAATAACTTAATTAAGTAACGAGTAATTTCTTCAAGAAAAGCATTCCAAATATTTGCTCATGTATCCAATTAAATTTTTTGTAATTCATCTTAAATAATTTTTAATGAATCCTATAATCATTTCGATAAAAAGGATATTCCTTACACTTAAATCAATCTACTAACTCCCTCTATCAATTAAAATAGTTTAATACTAAAATTAAGCCTATTTTTGCTCATCAATCTTGCAATCTTTCAAACTTTCTTCAATATATTTATTCAAATTTTCAATCTTTCCTTTCAATTCATACAACTCATCTCTTACAACCTTTCCTTTTTTTTTAACTACAGGAGTCTCTTCCAATATACCTAATAAATACTCTCCAGTTTCATTTTCTTTAAATATTCTTCTAATAATCACCATATGTTCAAACTCAGCAATAGTGATAGCCATTTCCAAGTAGTCTAATTCAGAAGCATAAATTTGAAATCTATCAAAATTATCACCTAGAATAGAAATTAAAAGATTAAGCATGATAACCACATTGATAATCGTTGTTGCCAGATATGTAACGTAATTGATATCAAAATTATTGCGATGTGAAGGTGAACCAATACTAAGATCATAAGGATAAATCCAAATTTTAATAACACTGATATCTTCAAATAATGAATTGATTGCACCGAAGCTAAAGGTTGTATAGAAAAAAATTAAAAGAAATGGAAAAACCTCATTAATTATATGAAAAATCAACCCGACATAATAACGAGTTGTGCTTAAACATCTGAAACTTGTGAGACCTCTTAATAAAATAAGAATCACAAAAGCATAAGTCAAATTTAGATTTAATCTGAAGGAATAATGATCATTTAACCAAAATATGCAAAGAATAATTTGGACTATAGTAATTGAGTTCCAATTTATAAATATCTTAATAAAAATAGACTGAAGGGTATTAAGTTTTATTTTATTTCTTAGGACAAATATGATAAATAAAGTTACTTCAACAATCAAAACAATTACTTTTAAAATTACCGAATCCTGCACATTCAATCCTGTTAAAGTTGAACTTACCAAAATAAATGCAATTAAAATATCTTCTGTATGATTTATTGTATTTGGAAATTGTTTGTAGTCCAAATAAATACTAATAATTGTTAGAATCAAATCTATACTATTGAATGAATAATATGCTTTAGCATTATTTGTAATAAAATTGAACAAAAATATTAAAAAAATGAAAAGATGTAAAATAATTTTATGTTTTTGACTATCATCAGAACATTTATAGATGTGGGAAACTACTAAAATTGCAGAAATCATTCCGGTTAATATCATAATTCCATTATTGTATTCTGTTAAAGAAATTATGATTAACAGCATTGCAAAAAGCCATGTTTTGAATCCCCAGCAGATGAAAAACCAAAAGTTCTCATTCCTAAATAGTTCTATTTGATTACTTTTGTAAATTTTCTTTATATTAAATGATTTTTTTTTTTTTTTTTTTGGGTTTTCCATTCTTTTACATAAATCTTCATTTGAATCAAGTAGTTCGTGGTTAATTTTATTTTTCTTACAAACTAAAAAAATTGCTAAGATTAAAAGAAACAAGAAAATTGATCCGAAAGCAATCATCAGATCCCCAACAATTTTTGATTTAACCCAAAATCCAGGAAAAATAATTAAAATATAAATCACTAATACAAAATTGATTATAAAAAATTTCTTCAAATTGAATCTATCAGTTTTTTGAATTAAAAATGCTGAAATAGTTAGATAAATAATGCAGCTATATGGTTGAAAGTTTGATAGAAATATCAAGGGTATTGAAATTAATCTAATTATTACCCAGGACAGCATTTTATTAACACTTCCATGGTAATTGATTAATATTGAGATAAACCTTAAAAGATCACAAATAATTAATATAATGTTTATCAAGGTGAAAAGCGCTAAAACAGCTCTATCATATTTATTAATTAACACCAGATAAGTAATCATAGGAATAGTAACCCATCGTAAAATACTCTGTACTAATATAAAATACCTTAACTTGCTCCATTTATAATCTAAGTAATATTTTATAAGATCTATACTGAATAACTTTAAATCAGTTGTTTCTGCCAATGTTTGAATGCAATTCAAACTATTGATTCTTCCTATAACAGTTGGAAGTTTTATTTTTGAATTGATTATCTTTGAATTAATAAAATCTTCATGATCATCCATTTCATCAAAACTATAAAATGCTTTTTTTTTTACCTGCTCTAAAGTTTCTTTATTTGTTTTTTCATAATTTATCCATGTTTTAAACTGAGGGATATTCTCAATATTCACCTCAAATGACTTTGTTTGACTTTCTGTGATACCTTCAAGAAAAATTTTAACGATTGATGATTCTGCTTTTAAATATTCACTGAATTCACTTTCAATTATTTCTAATTCCTCAGATTTCAGTTCTGCGATATTTTTTTTAATGTGATAGAAAAGAATTTTCAAACATTTAACGGCCTGTGATTTAATAGCGAAATTAATTATAGAAATTTTCTCATTTTTGCAAACTATATCTTCGAAATCTAGCTTTTTAATTTCAAATATTGGTTTTTGTATTAAATAAGATAAATAGTAATGGTTATCATGTTTTATAATTTTTTCATACCACCAATTAGAAATATCAATCTTAGACACTCCACTACTAAAGACATATTTTTCCGGTAAAATTTCGTGACCCAAGGCATGGCCTATTTCATTTTTAATGTAAAAATTATCATAAATTTTTAAATCTATGATTTCATCTGTACACAATTTATGACAATGTTTAATTAACATTTGGCTTAAACTTTCTGATATTTTCTTATGTTCTTTATTGGATTCATTCCTTTCTTCTTCATCAGATTCATTCCTTTCTTTTTCATTGGATTTATTCCTTTCTTCTTCACCCCAAATAGCATAAATTAAAGGTGACAGTTTATGATTGTTTTGTATAATAATGACACTACTTGGCTTTTTATTATCATTAATATTATCAGGCCCAGGATTATCTGGTTCAGTTTTAATATATTGATTATTAGATGCAGGTTCTTCTGATTTTTGCTTTTTTTTTTTTTCTTTCCAGTCTTCAATTATTTTGTTTTCTTCTTTTATTTTTTCTTTAAAATAATCATACTCACCATCATATGCTTTTTGATATAATTCTTCTTCAAATTTTATGTTTTCCAATACAATTTTTTTACGAGCTTCCCAGCTATATGTTTTGTTGAAGAAGGTATCAGGATCTCTAATAGACTCAGGTTCTTCTGATTTAGAGGCCCTTTGATCTTGATGAGATTTTTTTTCTTTGGCGGGTAAATTTTCTGACATTTATAAGGAACCGCGAAATAGTTTTATAGTTTTTCAAGTTAATGTAATTATCTAAAATTGTTTAATTTGAAAAAACTACAAATATTATATTCAACCCACTTATCAAATGATATAGAATTAGAAATTCCTATCAAGATATTAAAAGAAATGAATAATTTATAAAGATTGAATTATCTTAACCTTCGAGTAAAATAATTTAAACGTATCAATAAAAGGAATTTATTTTGGAGATTATTAGAATTTTAGTGATCGATATTAAAGTTTTGCAAATTAGAATTTTAAGTAAAAGGATTTAATAAGCTGGATAAATTGGATAAAAAAAGGATAGGCATATTTAACTAATGAGATTTAGAATTAATTAAGCTTTCAAGTTGCAATCTCATTTGTTTCATGAGGAATATTCTTCTAGTTTTCTTTAAATTTTATTGTTTTGATATTTTTCTCCAATGAATCAAAAGCTTTTATAAGTTCAGAAAATTCATCTGTAGTTATTTTTCCTTTTCTATTTTTTTTCATCTTACTATTCATTAATCCTACTATAAAAGCTTTCTTACTTTCTCTTGAGTTATTTTTAATTTCATTTTCTTTTTCATTTAGTAGTATCCTTCTTCTCCATATAATCATATTTTCAAATTCCAAAAGTGTTTGAGCCATCTCATACAAATCAATTTGAGTGGAGTTGACTTGAAATCTATCAAAAGAATCACCAAGGATAGAAATGAGGAGATTTAACATAATGATAACATTGATAATTGTAGCAATAAGGAAAGAAATATAATTCATGTCATCAGTACTATTATGAGAAGTTGCTCCAATATTTAAATCATAAGAATAAATCCAAATTTCTTCCAAATCAATATCATCATAAATAGCGCATATTATTCCGAAGCTCAATGTTGAGTAAAAAAATATTACAATAAAAGGAAGTGCTTCTAAAAGTGAGTTAATAATAAGTCGAGTATAATAGCGAGTTATACTAAAGCATCTAAAACTTTTTAATCCTCTAATAAGTACTAGAACTAAAAATATATATTCGTTTGTAGCACCATATGTAGATCTTAGTTGGTTTATTATCCAATAACATGATGATATTGATCGTGCTATATTAAAGACTGAGGTACTCAATATCATTGATATTGCATGTTTTAATATTTTCTTTAAACTGATTTTTTTTATACATTTAAAAAAGAGGAATATTATGAATTCGAGGAATATAACAAAAATTTTTATTGGTAAACTATCGTTTATATTGAATCCAAGGAGAATGACTGTAAAGAAAATAGAGGTTAATTTAAAGAAAACTTTAGTTTTTCCATCAATTTCTAATTTTTTATGTTCATTATAAAAGAAAAGTATTAAACTTATTATAGTTAATACTAGTGATAGAGAGTTCACACTAAAATAGGCCTCAACTCCATCGGTATAAAAATTGACTGAAAATATAATTATTACTATAAAATCAAAGGCTAATATCAATACATTCATCTTGTTATCCTTAAAGTTCGTATTCCAAAATTTAACTTCAAAAACAAAACTTGATTGAATAAAAAATGTTATTATGGTGAATAAGATAGATAAAATAATAACTCCAATATTATCTGGAATAATAAAAAGTACAACAAGTATCAAAGCCAATTGTAAAAATCGTACAGAAAAGTTAAAAATGATTTTATATTTATCATACTTGTATACAAATACCAGTAAACTAATTGCTATTAATGGCCAAATTCCTGCAATGAAATATTTATAGCTCTCCCACTGTGCCCAAAATCCAACAAATATCAAACCTAAGAATGCAATAAAACAAATCACGGTTAACATAAGATCTTTGAATTTGATACCTGAAACAAAGGGTATAGAAATTAATAAATATAACAAAGTAAACTGTATATAAACATTAGGCCAAAATATAAATAAAACAAAAATTGACCTGATGACTAAATAATGATATTTTCTATTGACATAATCCAGATATTGGAACTGGAAAGTTGAATAAATTTGAAGTAAATCAAAAACTACTAAAATTGTATTTAGCAGTGTGCAAAAAATCAAAAGAGAAATATTTAACCTAAAATCATAAATCAATAATATTACCAATATGATATTTAGCCACATTAAAAAGCTTTCAATAATGATATACTTCCTAAGAATTTCCCATTTACACTGGAGATAAAGTTTTATAAGAGGAATTTTAAATAAATTCAAGTTCTCAGACCTACATAATCTATGAAGAAAATATAAGCTCTCTTTAGTTCCAGACTCACATGGTAGTTTTATAATTGAATATATTAACGTACATTTCATGATATGTTCTTTATATTCCATATCTGTTTCTATTATTTTCAAAGCCTCAATTTCTGTATCGTTTCCATTATAATATAAGTATTTAGACAAAGGAATATTATTTATATTAACCTTTAAATTTTTCAGTTTTTCAAAAGTTAGAATTTCAATAAGTTTATTAATAAGCTCATTATTAAATGAAAAATATTCTTCAATTTCTATTTCAATAAGTTTTAGAATTTTATTTTTTTTATCAGAAGCTTGTTTT
Organism: Stentor roeselii; assembly: GCA_006503475.1. Classification (NCBI taxonomy): domain Eukaryota; phylum Ciliophora; class Heterotrichea; order Heterotrichida; family Stentoridae; genus Stentor; species Stentor roeselii. The sequence continues at coordinate 19,637 of RSEH01000091.1, read as the reverse complement.
AATTTCAATATATGGTCTAAATACCTTAAAAGTAGAGTTACACACTTTATAGATTTTATTATTATCGCGAATGCAATTATAGAATATTTTTTATTAGGTAAGCATTTAGGATGGTTAAATTTATATATTTCAAATGATATCTTGTCTTGCTGCATTAAATACTCTAAAGCCTCAGTTGAATCATTAGTGATTATTTCTTGATACCAGAATCTCTCCCATTGTTGATTAATATCAGATTAAAAATTATACAAAAGTAAATGCCCAAGTTCGTTTATTATAGATTTTGTTAATATTGTAGAATTTTTAGAATAATGTTTAAAATTTTTTGATTTGGACTCAGATGATTCATCTGTTTCTTTAATAATATCTTCGATATTTTCTCCATAAATAAATTTAAGGATTAATACAGTTACTTTTTTTTCATTTTGATTAGAATTACCCCCTCTACAATCATCCTCACCCCAAATAGCATATATTAGGGGTGTTAGCCCTAGATGATTTTTAACATTTTCAGATGACGGAGATATATTTTCGAGATTCTTCAAATATTGATTTACTTCATCATATTTTTGATTATATGCAAGTCTATACATTTCGAGTTTATTCTCATTTTGATTTAAATCTTCTATTGCAATTTTTTTACAATCATTCCATAGTTTTTTATATTCACAAAATTTAGCTTCTTTTATATTTTTGGAAATATCTTCAATTTTTATATCTTCATGATATTTAGTATTTGCTAGTTCTTTATCAATAGAATTCTGATTCCCTTTATTGAAAAGTTTTTTATTCGCGCTAAATAGTCCAGCCATTTATAGTTATCCGCCAAAAAATATATATATTCAATATGGAAAACTCATAAAATTAGTTTATTTTTGTTTTAATCTTAAATCTTGAATATAAGTTTAATATAATCATTAGAGCATTCTTTGATGGATAATTGCTAATAGCGCGATTTTTATAAAATTTAGACTCAGCTCAACATAAATTTATCAAAGGTAAAGTGTAATAATTAATTCAATATCCTTGTAATATACAGATTCAGATTCCTCTTATTTAAACAATTAATTCTATCTAATTTAAGTAGAAGTCACAGAAAACAAGTTTATTTCTCTTATATTTAAAATTTAAAGGATATCTTCATTCAAAATTTTTTCTGAGGTATTGATTGTTGTAAATTCACAATGATTGAGTTCATTTCTAGATCAACTTTATATACTTAAATGCATCAGCATCAAACTTGATAATTTCTAACCTATCCTAACTTATCTTCATAAGAGATTCACTTAATTATATAACCAGAAACAATAGTGTTATTTAAACTCTCATTGAATAATCAATCAATTCCTTTCCATCCTTTCTTTAAAATTATTTTCAATCCTCTTCAAATGACTAAAATGTTTATCCTTGTTCTTTCAAGTTTTGAAAATTTTTTTCAGTTCAAAAAATTCATTTCTGGGGACCTTCGGCCATTCTATTAGTAATCCCCTCAAAAAAGACATAGTTTTGAATTCAGCGAGTGTTTCCACCATTTCCAAGAAGTCAAATTCAGCCGCATTGACTTGAAACTGGTTAAAATATCACCAAGGGTAAAAATGAGTAGATTTTATATAAGGATGAATTGACAATAGTCGGAACTATAAAAGAGATTTATCTAATATTAAAGCTAGAGTCATATAAGGGTGAACTGATGCTTAAGTCATAGAGATAGACCCTGATTTCATTCACGGTGGTATTTTTATAAACTAAGAAAATAGCTTCGAAGTTCATAGTCTTTTAAAAGTTAATTGAAAAGGGAAAATCTCTTTGACTTGCTTGAAATATTAATCGAACATGGTATCGAGGTAGTTTGAAACATTTGTAACTTTATATTCCTCTTAAAGAATTAGGATTACATAAGCGTAGGTTATTTTTATGTTTATTTTATTATTATATTGATTATTCAGCCAATGTATGCTGATTTGGATGATATAAAAAGGATTCCTGCTTGTTATCAAAGCAAGTACATTTTTTACAAGGACACTGATTTTTTTTCTTGTTATCTTCAAGGTTATCAAAAAAGCATAAAATTTTTCAGAGAAATCGAATTTTGTATGTTAAAAGCTAGATTAAGATAAATGCGAGTAAAATTCATTCTTCATGATTTAATTTCTTGATGAATCTTGTATAGTTCAAATCAATATTAATAACTATGATAATAATTATTAAAAAATTTAGAAAATAGTACTCAACACAGCCTATCATTAAGGAATTGATTGAAAATATTAGAAAAATAACAAGATTCAGAAAAAATCTAAAAAAAAAATCCGTTGTTAAAATTTTAGAATTGAAAAACTAAACAAGAACAATTAATTGTTTCAAATCATAATCATGAATTTTCTTCTCTTAAGAAAACAATGAGTAAGCCAAAAACAAGAACAATTAATTCTTTCAAATCATAATCATAAATTTTCTTCTCTTAAGAAAACAATGAGTAAGCCAAAGATAACAGATTTTAGTCCCCACTTAATGAAAATCCAAACCTCATTTCCTTGAAAACTTTGATAAGAACTGAAAGCGTTCAATCTGAAAATGAGCACCCAACCCATTCGACTTTACATTAAAGAAAAATAAGATAATTAATAAGCATTAAATATCTGACTAAATCTCAATTCTTTCATAATTTAGGGAATTAAGTAAGATATAAACTCCCATGCAACAAAGACCTTAAATATTTTTTAGTTTTTGAGTCTTTGGAACGAAAAAGGCCGATATGAGGAGATATATAATGCATTTAAATGCTGAAAATCTGATAAAAAATGAAGCAAAGTGAAATAAGCCTCAAAGTTAAACAAAAATGAACTCTGTTTAATTTCCAAGGTAATTGAAAATATTCATTGAAAAAAACTGCAAAAATTCAAACATCATCAGGAAAATTTAAATAATAGTAAAGGGAATCTAAACAGATTGATCACATTTATCACTAGAACATAATAAGTAATCATAGGAATATTCGCCCAAATCTAAACACTCTGAATAAAGATTAGGCTACATAGTGTCCCATTTACACTGTAAGTATATTTGATTAGATCCACATTAAATAATTTAAGGTCTTTCGTTGAGGCTAAATTTAAAAGTTTTTGACTTCTTTTGTAAGTTAGTAGATTTATTTTCAACTGATAATCATTTATTAGTTATTTTCATCTAACATGCCATCACAAGAAGTGTAAGAAAGTTTTTTATAACCCATTTCTACACTTTTTTACCTTATCCTGATTTGTTTGACCTTTTCTTCAACTCTATCTTAAACTCTTCTTATTCTTTATTCCATTCAAATTCAACATTTATCTCTTTACCATCTTCTTTTCTACTCCAGCCTTTTTTCTCATTGAAATCTTTTGACTTTCTATCTAGTAATGTTTTCTTATAAAAAATAATGTCCTTAATAATATAGATCCAAGGAATTTCAGGATGTTTACCTATAGCGACTTTTCTTGGAAATATAAAAGATCATCAAGAAGTTCTTTAATGATTGACGAGTAAAATTAAAATATTCAGAAATTTTTTCTTCGATTATTCGGAACTCTTCATATGGAAGTTTAAAAAAGTTTTTGTGATAAAAACAACTTGAACATTGAATGACTGAATCATGAAAAAAAGCAGTGAATGAATTTTTTCATCAGCGCTGCAAATTTCATAGTGAAAGTTCTATTGCATATTATAAACCTTTTTTCTCTATGATGTATCTAATGAGTGCTTAAAGTCATCAAAGATTAATTTTTCTATCTAATCATCAAATTTTTCTATCTAATCATCAAATTTTTCTATCTAATCATCAAATTTTTCTATCTAATCGTCAAATTTTTCAATTTGGGTAAGTTGAATAATTTCTAATAGTCAGTCAATCAATTCCTATCCTAATCATGTTTGAAATGAGAAGATTTGGTAAGGCTGTGAATCGATTTTCATATATAAAGCTAATATTCTATAATCAGCATGCTTATTTTCTTGTTGATTTCTTTCCCTGCTCTTTCTTTTTCATCTTCTTGACAATTGAAGAGTAAATCATCAAATGCGAATCGCAAGTAAAGGATAGCGAAGTTTATATCTCACTTAGTTTTATTTTTGTATTGGGGACTTCAATTTCTATAGTAAATCAGAAGCAGATGAAAAGATGAATGAAACTTTGAGGAAGAAGACAACTTTAAAGTCCTGATCAACTCTAATCAGTTGTGGAATCTACAACTGAGTCTGCTGTTTGATTAAGTTAACAGTTGCCGAGTCAACTGAGGGTGAATCAGAAGATGATCATGCAGATGATCAAGATTAAGATGAAATTGAAGAAGATGACGATGAAGATGAAAATGAAGCTTCAGAAGCAGCTGAAAATGAGAAGAAAGCTTTGAGGAAGAGGATAACGTTTTAGTTCCAGATCAAGTCGAATCCTGAATCTACAACTGAGTTATCAATGACCCATCACAGAAGTAAATAATCAGAGTTTACCTTATACGGCAATGAAGATTTGTGGAAATAATGATCAAGAAGAAAATAAATAATTATGCATTTGAAACCCAAAAAAATCATAAAAATGAACTATTTCCTTTTTTTTTGAATTAATCCTTTGATTAATAATGAAATTTTTGGCTTTAAGCGTTTTGACGCTCTTGTCATCAGTAGTTGTTTTCGGTGCAACAGTCTACCCAGTGGGTAGAAAAAAAATTAATGATGCAGTGGTTGGTGGCTATCCGGCACTTGTTGAACTTGAGGTGGGGATGTCTAAAACTACAACCAAGACTACGACCTATTCATCAAGCAACAGCGTAAGTGGATCGAGTAAGAGTTCATCTAGCTCGAGCAGCTCTTCTAGTAGCAGCTCAAGCAGCTCAAATAGCTCAAATAGCTCAAATAGCTCAAATAGCTCAAATAGCTCAAACAGTACAAGTGGATCTGACAGCTCTAGTAGTACAAGCGATTCAAGTGGATCCGGAAGCACTTCCAGTACAAGCAGCTCAAGTGGGTCTTCCAGTGACTCAAGTGGATCTTCGAGCAGCTCAAGTGGATCATCAAGTGACTCAAGTGGATCTTCGAGCAGCTCAAGTGGATCATCAAGTGACTCAAGTGGGTCTTCGAGCAGCTCAAGTGGATCATCAAGTGACTCAAGTGGATCTTCCAGCAGCTCAAGTGAAACTTCCACCGGCTCAAGTGGATCTTCGAGCAGCTCAAGTGAAACTTCCACCGGCTCAAGTGGATCATCAAGTGACTCAAGTGGATCTTCGAGCTCAAGTGAAACGTCCACCGGCTCAAGTGGATCATCAAGTGACTCAAGTGGATCTTCCAGCACTAGCAACTCAAGTGGATCTTCTAGTACTAGTGGCTCTAGTGAAACTTCAAGTACTAGCAACACAAACGATTCAAGTGGTTCCTCCAGTACAAGCGACTCAAGTGGTTCCACCAGTACAAGTGACTCAAACAGTTCTTCCAGTACAAGTGACTCAAGTGGTTCCACCAGTACAAGTGACTCAAACAGTTCTTCCAGTACAAGTGACTCAAGTATAAACGATTCGAGTGGATCAAGCAGTACAAGTAGTTCAGATACCACAGCCACTTCCTCAGGATCAAGTGAAGATACTGTAGAATCGGGATCAACTGAAACAACTTCAGGATCAACTGAAACTACTTCAGAATCAACTGAAGGTACATCAGAATCAACAGAAAGTACTTCAGAATCAACTGAAAGTGCATCAGAATCAACTGAAAGTGCATCAGAATCAACAGAAACTACTTCAGAATCAACTGAAGGTACTTCAGAATCAACTGAAAGTACATCAAAATCAACAGAAACTACTCCAGAATCAACAGAAACTACTTCAGAATCAACTGAAAGTACATCAGGATCGACTGAAACAACTTCAGAATCAACAGAAACTACTTCAGAATCAATTGAAGGTACATCAGGATCGACTGAAACTACTTCAGAATCAACTGAAAGTACTTCAGAGTCAGAATCAACAGGAACAACTTCAGCATCAACAGAAAGTACATCAGGATCTACTGAAACTACTTTAGAATCAACAGAAACTACTTCAGAGTCAAGTGAAAGTTCATCAGGATCAACTGAAAGTACTTCACAATCAGCTGAAAGTACATCAGAATCAACAGAAACATCTTCAGAGGAAGATTCAGAATATTATACTTGTACATGTGCTTCAACAGAAGCTGAAACAGACTCCGCTGAAAATACTTCATCTTCAATTGAATCAGAATCATCTAATCATACATCAGATTCTAGCGAAAGCATCTCAGAAGATAGTAATTCAGTATCAGACAATACAACTTTAGATTCGATCGAAAATATCTCAGAAAATGCAACTTCAATTTCAGAAAATGATACTTTAGAGTCTACAGAAAATGATTCAGAAAATTCAACTTCAGTATCAGAAAATACTACTTTAGAATCTAGTGAAAGTGTGCCAGAAAGTAGTTCTTTAGTTACGGAGAATGATACTGAAGAGTCAAGTGAAAGTATTTCTTCAGTTTCAGAAAATGATATTGTAGAGTTAAGTGAAAGTGTTTTAGAAAATACCACTTCAGTTTCAGAGAATGATAATGTAGAATCAGGTGAAAGTGTTTCAGAAAGTAGCTCTTCAGAATCAGACAATACAACTTTAGATTCGAGTGAAAGTGTTTCAGAAAATATTACTTCAGAATTAGACAATAGTACTGTTGATTCGAGTGAAAGTGTTTTAGAAAATACCACTTCACTTACCGATAATGATACTTTAGATTCAATTGAAAGCGTCTCAGAAAATAATACTATAGAACATGACAATACAACTTTAGATTCAAGTGAAAGTGATTCAGAAAATACTACTTCTGTTTCAGAGATTGATACTGTAGAGTCGAGTGAAAGTATTTCAGAAAGCAGCTCTTCAGTTTCGGAAAATGGTACTATAGAGTCAAGCGAAAGCATCTCAGAGAATACTAATTCAATTTCAGATAACACAACTTTAGATTCTATTGAAAGTGTCACAGAAACTGCAACTTCAGTTTCGGAAAATGATACTTCAGAGTCTAGTGAAAGTGTTTCAGAAAATACTACTTCAGTTTTGGAAAATGATACTGTAGAGTGGAGCGAAAGTATTCCAGAAAGTAGTTCTTCAGTTTCTGAAAATGATACAGTAGAGTCAAGTGAAAGTGTTTTAGAAAATACCACTTCAGTTTCAGAGAATGATAATGTAGAGTCGAGTGAAAGTGTTTCAGAAAGTAGCTCTCCAGAATCAGACAATTCAACTTCAGATTCGAGTGAAAGTGTTTCAGAAAATATTACTTCAGAATCAAACAATAGTACTGTTGAGTCGAGTGAAAGTGTTTCAGAAAATACCACTTCAGTTTCAGAGAGTGATACTTTAGGGTCAAGTGAAAGTGTTTCAGAATCTGATAATGATAGTTTAGAGTCGAGCGGAAGCGTCTTAGAAAGTAGCTCTTCAGTTTCGGAAAATGATACTCTAGAGTCAAGTGAAAGTGTTTCAGAAAGTAGCTCCTCTGTTTCGGAGAATGAAGCTCTAGAGTCTAGTGAAAGTGTATCAGAAAACACTACTTCAGTTTCGGAGAATGATACTGTAGAGTCGAGTGAAAGCATTTCAGAAAGCAGCTCTTCAGTTTCAGAAAATGATTCTGTAGAGTCAAGTGAAAGTATTCCAGAAAATATCACTTCAGAGAATGATACTTCAGAATCAAGTGAAAGTGTATCAGAAAGTAGCTTTTTAGTTTCAGAAAATGATACTGTAGAATCGATTGAAAGTGATTCAGAAAACACTACTTCACTATTAGAAAATAGTACTTCAGAAACTAGTGAAAGCGTACCAGAAAGTAGCTCTTTAGTTTCAGAAAATGATAATGTAGAGTCAAGCGAAAGTGTCTCAGAGGAAATTACTTCAGAATCAGACAATACAACTTTAGATTCGGTCGAAAGTGTCACAGAAAATGCAACTTCAGTTTCGGAAAATGATTCTGTAGAGTCAAGTGAAAGTGTTTCAGAAAATACCACTTCAGAATCAGACAATAGTATTGTAGAGTCGAGTGAAAGTGTTTCAGAAAATACCACTTCAGTTTCAGAGAGTGATACTGTAGAGTCAAGTGAAAGTGTTGCAGAAAACATTACATCAGAATCTGATAATAGTACTGTAGAGTCAAGTGAAAGCGTCTCAGAAAGTAGCTCTTCAGTTTCAGAGAATGATACTGTAGAATCGAGTGAAAGTGTATCGGAAAACATTACTTTAGTATTAGAAAATACTACTATAGAATCTAGTGAAAGTGTCTCAGATAATACAACTTCAGAGTATGATAATACTACTACTTCAGAGTCTAGTGAAAGTATCTTAGAAAGTAGCTCCTCAGTTTCGGAAAATTATACTGTAGAGTCTAGTGAAAGCGTTTTAGAAAGTAGCTCTTCAGTTTTAGAGATTGATACTTCAGAGTCTAGTGAAATTGTTTCAGAAACCACTACTTCAGTCTCAGAAAATACTAGTCTAGAATCTAGTGAAAGTGACTTAGAAAGTAGCTCTTCAGTAGATTCATATGAAAGTAACTCAGAAACTAGCACTTCAGTAGAATCTAGTGAAAGCATCGCAGAAAGTAGCTCATCAGTACAAGATACTACTTTTGTAGATTCTAGTGAAAGTGTCTCAGAAAGTAGCTCATCAGTAGATTCTAGTGAAAGTGTCTCAGAAAGTAGCTCGTCAGTAGATTCTAGTGAAAGTGTTTCAGAAAGTAGCTCGTCAGTACAAGATACCACTACTGTAGATTCAAGTGAAAGTGTCTCAGAAAGTAGCTCATCAGTAGATTCTAGTGAAATTGTCTCAGAAAGTAGCTCGTCAGTACAAGATACTACTACTGTAGATTCTAGTGAAAGTGATTTAGGAAGTAGCTCTTCAGTAGATTCTACTGAAATCGTATCAGAAAGTAGCTCTTCAGTAGATTCTAGTGAAAATGTATCAGAAAGTAGCTCTTCAGTAGATTCTAGTGAAAATATATCAGAAAGTAGCTCGTCAGTAGATTCTAGTGAAAGTGTCTCAGAAAGTAGCTCGTCAGTACAAGATACTACTACTGTAGATTCTAGTGAAAGTGTCTCAGAAACTAGCTCTTCAGTAGATTCTAGTGAAAGCATATCAGAAAGTAATACTTCAGTACAAGATACTACTACTGTAGATTCTAGTGAAAGTGTCTCAGAAAGTAATACTTCAGTATATTATAGTGAAAGTGTATCAGAAAGTAGCACTTCATTAGAATCAATCGAAAGCATTTTAGAAAGTTCTTCTTCAGAATCTGAATCAATTAGCACATATAGTACAGAATATTCAAGTACTACTAATGTTGAAGATTCTAGCTCTGAACCAGAATACTATGAAGAATCATCAAGCACACTCGAAGAGAGCTCGCATGTTGAATCAAGTACCTCCAGCGAAGTTTCAAATAGTGATACAGAATCTTCAAATAATGATAGATCAGGTAGTGATGAGTCTTCAATTGAAGTCGAACCTATGATTATCATATGGCTTTTAAATCATACCGAATCTGAATCATCCAGTTCTGATTACGATGATATTTGTGTAGAACCTGAAATTTCAATCCAACCATCAATTATTCCTGTTTTGATTCCAGTTACGGTTCCTAGCACAGATGTTCCCTTAGGACCTGAGATCATTGAAGAAGAAACTATTTATCCACCTTTAAGTCCTGGGGTACTTCCTAAACTTGAAGAAGTTGTTGATTTAGGACATGAAATCATTGATGAAGTAGTTATGAATTCGCCACTTTTACCTCCTGTTATTTCTGATCATGGTCCAGTCATTGTTTTAGGTCCAGGGAACTTAGAGCAAGACTTATTTGAATCAGAAAATAATCCACAAACTGAGCCAGGCCCCGATCTAGATACAGTGATTGTATTTGGACCTGGGAACTCAACAGAATCAGAAGATAATTCACTTAAACCTGGACAAGTTTCCGAGCCCGGCCCTGTCGTTGTTGTTTTAGGCCCAGGAATTTCAGATGAATCAGAAAATATTCAAGACTCTGATGATAACCTCGGTCCAGTCGTAGCTTTACCTCCAAAGAACTCAAATGAAGTAGAAAGCCCAATCATTTGTGAAGAAGATGAAGATTTAGCCATGAAACTTTCTCTTTGGGTTTTGGGAGGAAAGGTAATCGCAGGGTATGTTGACGAGTCATCTATTGATAGTGAGTCAGATAAATTGGATGAGACAAGAGGAGAAATTAATCAAAACAGAGAAGATGATTACAATGAAGATGGTGATTATTTCCAAAGAATTGACATAAAAATTGAATGCATTGATGGTGAATGTGGAATAATAAATATCCAAGACAATATAGACAATTTCTGGCTGAGACAGAAACCAAAGCACATTGGGTTTGTGAAAAATGCAGACCCTGCAGGTGTTTTGAATAATGCAGACCCGATCGGGTTTTTAAAGAGTGCAGGACCGATTGAATTTTTGAAGAATGAAGACCCTGTAACAAAGGACGAGGACCAAGCGATAAAGGATGAAAATGATAAAGAATATAACTCTTTTGGATTTTTGACTGAAAAACCTGCTGGATTATTAAAAGATGAAAAAATGATTGGACGGGTTAATCAGGATATCATTGCAAGTATTGAAGATCAAAATAAATTTAATCTTTTCGGGGATAAAGACAAGATTGGATTAGAGATTGATGAAAATTTGATTGGGTTAGATGATCATGAAAACTCCAGTGAAATCCTAGAGGATCAAAACGACATCTCACTGAATGAAAATATAGAAAACAAGACTGAAGACTCAGAAAAAAATTTACTCAAAGAAAATTCAAAGCAAGATTCTCAAGACTCTCACGAAAGCCCATCCCAAGAAAAAATATAGAAACCAAGTTCTTTTAACTTAATTAATATGCAAAAAGTAATAATACTTGATCTAATTTCAATTATGCTTATTATTTAATAATTCTTTCCTATCTCTAAAATGTGATTTTAATAATTTAAACCTGTTTATCAATGAAAATATTGATCTCGCTAATAATTAGTTAGAAATTGATTTGAATTAGTGATTAGTAAACATTCTTTATAATAAATTTGCATTTTTTTATTGGATTTTATAAATAATGACATTTTGGAGATGAAGAACTAGGAATAATTTTTAGTCCAAGTAAAAAGTTAGGAAATCCACATTAAAAGAGTCAATTCTTTAAATCCTGATAAGTTCTAATTGATAATTTGTTGAAATTGGAAGAGTAATAAAAATAAATTTAGGATTGACAATTTTTTAATTACTGAAGAGTTTGGCTAACGAACGCCTCTTCAAAGAAGATGTTAAGATTGAGGCAAACTTGAGTTAAGATTAAAAAAATAAACTTGAGGCATTCTCAAGAAAAGTGTTGACTTTCGCATCTATTTTCGAAGAATCTCTTGTTGCAGAACTCATTCAATCTTCCAGAGGATCGCTCCTGTGAAGTCCTTTGATATTTAGTCAACAGCTGGATTCATGATTCATAGTTAAAAGTTCGCTTTCCTACGCAAGTCTTTATAAAAATTTATTGATTTTCTTAAGGCCCTTGAGGGTAAAATCCCAAGCGTCTTATTAAGACATTAATTAAGTGCTTGAAAAAATTTAAGTAATAGCCTTAGAACCCTTAATTTTATTTGGTTTTCATGACTCATATTAAGTGGCGTCCCGACCTTGAAAAGGCCTCAATCGTCTGGCTTGACAAAAAACGGTCTAGTCGCAGATCACCGAGTTTTAAAGTGCCTTTAGCTGTTATAAAGATGGTAGATAGTTTAAGATTGCGTGCAAGATGAGTTTCGCTCCAACCCTTGATAAACTTTTTTTTGATATTTTTCAAGGCAGACGCGATTTGATGCATGTACTCCGAGACCCTAAGCTCCTGAATCGGCAGGCCTTCTGCTTGTTCGCTTTTGATCACTCGTTTGAGGTCTCCCTTTTTAGCCCATGTAATCTCTATGAGTATTTCGTTTTCTTCAATGAACGAGTCCAGATAGTTAATGATATTCGGGTATTTCAGCAACTGGAGAAGTGAAACTTCTTTCAGTCATATAGGTTGAGATTTAAATTTATTGAAAATTATTGTGAGGAAGGAGATTGTTTATATCACAGTTAAGAGTGATATTTGATTATTTTATTTCAAAATATTTGTAAGAACAGCAAAGAGTTGTTATGAAAAAATTTTTAATAATTTTTGTTCAGTTAAATATCAGATTTTGTTAATGGAATGGGTTGGAAAACTAGGATTGAGAGCTTTTTTCATACTTTAAACTTAATAAAACTTGATTAAAGTTTATTTCTGATTTTTTTGAATGAAAGTCTGTCACTGAATATGAAATCATACGTATCTGATGAATTTAGACACAATAAAATTTATCAATCCTTCAGCCTATTGATTTAACATATAATTTATTTAATACTTTATTTGGGATACCATCTATTCGATTTACAATCAAAATGATTAAAAATGAATAATTATGATAAGCTAAATATAAAATCAAAGCACCTCTAGCCCTAAATCCTCGATTTCCACAAATTCCTTTCCCATTCTGCCTATTTTCCTATTCCTTATGCACTCTTATACTTATCCAAAACTTAAAAAAATCTATTCTATAAAATATCTGAAAATCTATCATCTTCATTCTTCCAAATCAAATTCTCTAATTCCATAAGCCAAATCAATCCTTCAAATAAATGGATCAGCGCTGTTCAATCGAGGGGTGCCCCGGAAGTCCAAAATACTTCAGCCAAAGCGACCCAAGCCAAATATACTGCTCTGAGCACTCAACCCAGGAGATACAAAGACTTCAAAGCCACCCTACCTTCGCAATCAGAGAAATGGGGAAACTCTCAGGACTTGTATCTGACGTAATGAAAACAGGCAAAGGCATGTTCAAAGAGATCTGCAACAAGCTTTGCTCAATCACTGACGAACTTGCAAAAAGACAGCAAGACCTGCTGAATTTAGCGCAAAATTCCTCAAACAACGAACAATTATCAGCAGAAATCATGAAAATCAGCTCAGTAGGCATTCGTCTTAGAAATCGAGAAGAATTCGCGAAATTAGTCGATCAGCACTTCTCTCAACATGACGCCACTGTTGACTTTTCTCTTTTTTCAGAAGATATCAAAGGAATCAAGGAAAAAATTCAAGAAAGTAACGAACTTATACAAGTTGCTAGGGAAGAGTCAGCGAAGGACAGAGAAAATCGCGATAGACTTTTAGAAAGGATTGAAAATATTGAAAATTTTACGAATTTTATTAGAAATGAAAATGAACAGAAAATCAATGAACTAAAATGGAATGTTCAGGTAAGGGCAAATCAACTTGCATTGAAAAGTGATTTAGAACATTTGTGTAATTTTGTTAGGGTCATTGAGGAGAGAGTTAATAGAAATGATCAGTTTACTGAGGAATTTAATGAAAAAGTTTTTAGTATCAGGCAGGGAACTATTCAACAGAATGAGGAGGGAAAAAGACAGGAAAAACAGAACTTGGAAAGAATTCAGATTCTCTTTAAAAGATTTGAGGAGTTTAATGCTGAAATTCAGAAAAATCTCGCGGAGTTTAAAGCTAATCAAAATCGAATGAATATTGAATATGACCGCTCTAGGAATGAATCTATGAAAAAGACCCAGGAAGCGTTTAATAATGAGTTTAAGATAAAATCTGATAAAGATTTGAAAGTTATAAATGATTTCAACTTGAAAATGAAGAATGAATTTTATAACACAAAAAATTGGCTTGAATCAAGAATGCAAGATTTTGAGAATAATTTTAAAGATAAGGTAAGAAAAGAAGTTGAGGATTTTCAGGAAGCTAAAAGAGCAGAAGAGATAAGAAATGAAAAAGAGAGACTAAGGAAATTAAATGAAGAAGCATTAAAAAAACAAAAAGAAGAAGAAAGAAGGTTGGCTGAAGAAAATAAAAAGGAAGAGCAAGCAAAGAAAGAAGCAGAAGAAAAAAGAAAAAAGCAGGAAGAAGATGAGAGGAGTCAAATATATTTAGAAAATTTAAAAAATTTATCACTTGATCAGAAGAAAGCACATTTTACTAGGCTGAATTTGGAAAAGTATTCAACTATTACGAATTCTCAATGGCCAATTTTTGAAATAAAAATATCAAATGATGGAAAATTTGGGTTTGTCTGTATTTTAGACACAGGTATAAATTAAAAGATCGTATGGGAAAAGAAGGTATATTCAAGAAGATGATTGTATTATACTATAGATGGTTAAATTTATAAAGGTATGACTTTACTAAGCAGGTTATATTTACAAAGGTAAGCATTTAGTAGTTGGTTCTGATTAATAAGCTTTTATGTTCGAAAAAAATAGTGATATCTATCATGGTATCTAAATTACAGATGGCTGTACTTTTTAATAAGGTATCTTGTATAAAGATGGTAAAATAGAAAAAGGTATTTAAATAACAGCTGATCGTATTTTTAAATGAGGTATTTATAGAAAGTCGGTTAAATTTAAAAAGGTATGAAAAAACAGAACGTTGTATTTTAAGATGAAGGTATTGGATATGAAGATAGTAGGATCAAGCAGCAGGTAATAATCATTCAGTGTCCATTTTCAACCTAGAAACCAAGAAATGTGTACTATGGGACACATGGCATACAGATGAAAGTGCGCGAAAATGGAAGGATTATTACCCTGAATGTGTGTATGAATTCTGGGGATACTAAACAAGACTTAGTTAGTTAATTAGATTACTAATTTCGGAATTGGTTGCTATCATCATGATGATATAAAAAATCCATAAATATTTTCAATTGTGTCGTTAATTCATTATTGCAATCCCTTATATCTGTTACCAAAATAGAAAGGAAACTCTGATGCATATATTATTAATCATGTTATTAAAAATACCTTTGAGAGCATAAAGTTTACTCTCGAATCGAATGAAATATATTTACTTAGGGTAAAGTGCCTGAAAGGATAACTAAAAGATTATTAGAATCTGATGTATGTGAGTCATGTTTTAAAGGGTATGGATTCAAATTCATAATCAGTCAGATTCTAAGTTAAATTTATCTTTGTAAAATAATAAATGAAGTTCTTCTTATGAAAATTTTACTAAACAATTTTATCCGATAAATAAGCGTTGCCTGAAATACCAATGATGAATGCAATAAAGATTTTATAAATTATTTCCAGTCTGAAGCTAGGAAGACAAAAGAAAAAGTCTTTAAGTAACGAAAATCTTCTGATTAGTTTCAAAAGAATCGAAAAAACTTAGAAGAAATTATTAGTTTCACGGTTTTGAAAAATTGGGTTCTTTAAATCATGAAATGACCGACAATTGAAAGTAGTGATTATCAATCAAGGAAAAGTTTGACTCACTACCCATGAATTAAGTGTCATGATCCAAGTTCCTTGCGATTGCTTTCTGATAGTTCTAAAACTTGAAAATTTAGCAACTCATATCATCATGTTCGATCAGATAGACAAATGAATATGCAAAGAGTTCTCTGGAGAAGTTTAAAAGCGTTTCCTAAGAGTCTCATAATGATATCCTGGGATCATATACTGAAATAAATAAAAAATACTCACCTGGAGTTTAAATCTAATATTTCACCCAGCAATCTCAGGTCCATCCACGTTTCAATATATTTAATCAAGATTATAAAAATCTTATTCGAATCGACTCATAATTACTATAATTCAGTACTACAAAAGTTGGAGATGGTTCTCTAATTGTTTAATTCAAGTTTAAACAATCCTATAAATTTTGTTTCCAATCCTCTAAATCCATATTATCAAAAGATTTAATACATTCGAAACAAAAAATAGGCGTTTTTAATTTAGTACTAACTAGTATTATCTGTTTGGTTGAGTGAAACATCTGAAATTATTATCAGTAGTTTTTAAACCTATTTTAGACTATTATATAAATTCCGGCTGATTCAAATCTATCGCATTACACGCAAGTCTATAAATTTTTTAAAAAACATATCTCATTGATGTTCTGATCACCAATAGTATATTAAATTGAGCTTAATAAGCTACATTCATTTAATAGTTGTTTCATTAAGAAAATTCAAATGGATAATCTATTTTAAAATCAAACACACTTAAATGTTATTGATAAATAAGAATTTTCAAATTGGCTAAAACATAAAATCACAAATTTAATTCAATAAAACTAGTAAAAAAAATTTAAAAATATCTAATTAACATAATATTCACTCTCTTCAACTTTCCAGGTTAAAATTTTGGAAAAACTACATATACTTGAAAAATAAAAATATTTTTCAAAAATTTTTCAACTTCTCTGTTTATATATTCCTTACTAATTCCGAATTATAAAAAGTAAACATTTTGGTGTCCTATGAGAAATAAATATTAGTATCAATAAATTATAAAGCTTATAATAATTTTTGTTAAGAATTTTAAAAAATTAAATTTTTGTAATGATTAAAAGCATATTATTAGATTTCAGATTTATAAGGTATATTTGAAATTATGTTGTTTTAGTCTTTCTTCATTTATATTCCATAACGAAGTAAAGGTTTGTATTGCTTAAATCCTAATCAGGATGTTTGGAAGTATCAAGAGTCAGAATTCTTATCTAATTTTAAATCTTTTTAATAAAAACTTGTACCAATTAATTAAAAAGGTACACACCATGTTCATAAGAAAGGAAAAACTAGAGTTATCAAAATCAAAACATTATCCTACAAGTTTGACATCAATTTTCGAATACTTATAGAAAGGCCAATTAGAGTAAACTAGTCCATACTTATATGATAATTGATGATAAAACAGAAAGATCCTTATATTAAATCCTCTATAGATGGAATCAGAAGAATACTATATAACTGGCAATATGGAAATTGAGTTTGTTGTAAGAATTTGAATGAAGATTGATTTAAAGTCTCTTTATAAATCAATATTTGATTTTAAAGACAAACTGAGATAATTAGTAAACTCTTGAATTGTTTACCTACCCACGGAACAATCATGAAGTATTATTTATTGAATTTAGCAGAATATTTAACTACTATTACAACAGATGCTATATAATTCTAACTTTTGATTAGATTTAGTATAAACTATTAAAGGTATATTTTGGCTAGAAAATCTAAGTCTATAAATGGTGGAATCTAGTTCATGCAGAGTAGTGAGACAAGAAATATTCGAAACTCCTGGAGATAATGATGACTGTAAAGGAGCTGACCTTCAAAAGAAGATATATAAGTACTATAAAAGGTATTCAAAATATAAAGAAAAAACATATTCATGGCCTATGAATATTTTTAAAAAAGAAGGACATTCAGGTCAGGTATGCTGCTGTTCTTACTCTCCTGATGGAAATTATCTGGCAACTGGATCAGCAGACAGAACAATTAAAATCTGGAATATTAAAGAGCAAGGAGAAGAGTTTACTTTGAATGGGCATTCAGATTTAGTATGTTGCTGTTCTTATTCTCCTGATGGAACTTACATGGCAACTGGATCAGAAGATAAAACAGTTAAAATCTGGAATATCAAAGAGCAAAGAGAAGAGTTCACTCTTAATGGGCATTCAGCTTGGGTATCTTGCTGTTCTTACTCTCCTAATGGAAATTATCTGGCAACTGGATCAGAAGACAAAACAGTTAAAATCTGGAATATCAAAGAGCAAAGAGAAAACCTGACTCTGAATGGGCATTCAGATTGGGTATATTGCTGTTCCTACTCTCCTGATGGAAATTATCTGGCAGCTGGATCAAAAGACCAGACAGTTAAAATCTGGAATATCAAAGAGAATAGAGAAGAACTTACTCTTAATGGACATTCAACTTGGGTATATTGCTGTTCTTACTCTCCTGATGGAAATTATCTAGCAACTGGATCAAGAGACCAAACAGTTAAAATCTGGAATATCAAAGAGCAAAGAGAAGAGTTAACTCTGAATGGGCATTCAGGTTGGGTATTTTGCTGTTCTTACTCTCCTGATGGATATTATCTAGCAACTGGATCAAGAGACAAAACAATTAAAATCTGGAATATCAAAGAGAATAGAGAAGAGTTCACTCTGAATGGACATTCAGATTTAGTATGTTGCTGTTCTTACTCTCCTGATGGAAATTATCTTGCAACTGGATCAAGAGATAAAACAGTTAAAATCTGGAATATCAAAGAGCAAAGACCAGATTTGACTCTTAATGGGCATTCAGGTTTGGTATCTTGCTGTTCTTATACTGCTAATGGACGTTATTTTGTCACTGGATCATCTGACTATAGATTTCTAATCTGGAAAATAAAAATGCAAACAGAAAATCTGAATTTGAATAATTTTTCTAATACTAATCTTGAAAACTTGAGAGGATTTTTTAAACCATATAAAGATTCAATTACTTGTAGCAAAGAAACTTCGAAGAATGGGTTATTTACTTTTAATTATAAAAATAATGGCAGTATTTCAATTTGGAATAAATCTGACTGTAGAGAAGATTTTCTGCTAAGTTATGATACAAATAAACTTATAGGCTTATACTTTACACGGAACGAAAAATATCTATTAGCTGTTTACAGTAGAAATATTTTTAAGATAGCTTTTTGGAACAAATTGTTATATATTCTACATGATAATCTTTCAAGGTGCATCATTCAAAGAGAAGATATTAAATTACTATTTAAAGATTCAAAAGTAGCTCTATTTATTTTTGAATACTACAATGAATATAATCAAAGCAAAGTTAAAATTGAGGAACAACTACAATTAGTTGTTAGTAATATTCTCAAAGGATTAGAGATACAAAAAAGCTCTGAGATAGCTTTGGATTTATCAAAATACCTTATTAAATTTGCAAATTTGAATTTTAGGATAAGGTATCTTGATGATGGAGCTAGAGCTATTCTTTTAAACTTTTATTCTAAAACCCAAAATACAAGTGATAATATTAAAGGGCTATATGAATTACAGATTTTAATGTTTTTATATGATTCAATAGAAGAGTATGATACTAAGCAAAAAATAGGAATTTTATTAGATGAGTTAAAAAAAATTATTTAGGTTATTAAGGATAGTTAGTGATTTTAGATAAATTAGCAAAAATCAATTGAATTTAGAAATTCGATTCATATTTCATAATATTATCATCAGAAACTCATTAGGCATTCATATAAGGATATAATTAGTAGATTAGTTGCCTTAATTATGCTTTGAAACAGCTAAATAATCTTAATTTTATATAAGAATGGTTATCGAGATTAATTTTAAAGTAGTAAACGAAAAATGATTCTTTAATTTCTGAATAATTTTTAGGTTCATTGATTTTACATCTTTTTTAAATATTATTGCACCATCTAATGATAACCAATGACATGATGAGAATGATATTGTGACATATTAAATTTGATTTATTGGTATAATAAATCGAATTATTGTTTTTAATTGTCTTAATTAGAGTTAATTACTACTTATTAATGATATGGAATTCTTTATTTGATTCTTGATATATAGAGCTGTTTTATTCAATTTTTTCAATTCTTCATCATACTATACATTATTCTTTGAAATTTTGATGCGCTCTGTGAAAAGATAATAACAGTGGTTTGGACTGAGACAATTTTTCATAAAATTTAAACAATAATTATTAGAAGTAA